>JAQZBX010050595.1:0-19616 GCA_029593785.1 Cabassous unicinctus | reverse complement strand
GGGGGGGAGATGGGCAAAAGTCTACAAGGCCTTCATTAAGGGTGGGACTGCACATGTTTCAGGCAAGACTTCATCAAATATATGAAAAATCATTTGCTATGTGGTTTAAAGCTGGACATTAGATGTTGAAACTGCTGGCAGATGTTGGTGTTCTCACCCAAACAGAGAATAAAGTTTTCTTAAACAGTTTCTTATCCTATGAATCCAGCTGTGACATTCCATGGTTTAGTACAGATACTTTAGACCTGCCCTAAAAAAAAAAAAAAATCAATCCCTGACAAGAACCTCAGAGGATATAGAATTTATAGGAACTTTAATCCTGCCAAGGTAAAGGGGCTTGGAGAACTTCTTGTAATTTAGCCAGATCTCAGATCTGCACTAACCAAGTAAACCATGCCTACACTCATTCAAGGTGTGTAATGAATAATTAAAATTCCTACTACAAAAAAGATCAACGTCCTTAGAGAAGGATAACAGGATTCATATCTTTACAATGTTTTATCAAAAATGTCCCAAAAATGTTCATAATACATAAAATTATGAGACATTGCAATAGGAAAGTGTAACCTATAGTCATGCAATAAAGCAGTCATTGGAAACCAATCCTGTGATAAGTTTGATATTGGCTTTAGCAGACAAAGACCTTAAAGGACCTATTATAAATATGTTCTAGGATTTCAAGGGAAAGATTTAAAAATAATTAAAGGAAAATGTGGTTTCAGTGAGCAAACTGAAAGGGATTGTTGGGAGAAAAATGGAAACATAAAAAAGTAAAAGAAACAAATGGAAATTCTAGACTTAAAAGGCATGAAATGACAAAAAGAAATCACTGGAATGGCTTACCAGCACATTGGAGATTACAAAAAAAGGACTTAGTAAGCTTGATGGTGGATCAATAGAAATTATCCAATCTGAAGAACAGCAAGAAAAATATTGAAGAAAATTGAACAGTGAAACAGTGACCTGTAAGATAATATATAAGTTGTCTAACATATATGTACCTCCAGCCCCAGTAGTAGAAGACATTTTAATGTAGCAAAGAAGTATTTGAGGAAAATAAATTTTCCCAATTTTGATGAAAAACATCAATTTAAATATCCAAAATCTCAGCAAACCTGAAGTAGGATAAATACAAAGAAAATCTTACTTAAGGATATCATAACCAAACTATTGACAAGCAAAGATAAAGATAAATTTTTTAAAGCATTTGGAGAAAAGAGACATACTACATTTGGGTTAGGGGGCAATACAATCAATAGCTGAAAATGATACATATTATAGCTAATTTATCCTAAGAAATAATGGAAACCAGAAGATAATAGAAGAACAATATTAAAGTACTAAAATAAGACTGTTAACTCAGAATTCTATATTCAGAAAATTTATACTTTAGGGGAAGATGGTAGAGTAGGAAGCTCCACCAGAACAACTATGAGACAGGCAGGAACCGTCTGAATCAAGTATTTTGAAACTCTGGAGTCCAGTATACCACTGCACTGTATCCAGAAGAGACTGGGAGGAAGAGGCCAGTAAATTGTTCTCTCCCAGAGGGATTACTAGCACCAATTCCCCATTCTCATGGTAGGCAAAATTCAAGTCCACCCCCTGATGAAGATTGCTGGTGCCAGAAAGGTACATAAAAATCCAATTCCCAAAGATCCATGGTGGGCACCAGCCAACCGCTGGTCATGGCTTTTGATTAGCTGCTTCAGATCACTGAGGCCAAGCAGCCCTAGACAAATGAGACAGAGGAAACTTGAAGGCAGTACATTTCTTCAGAGCATTAGTGGACAGTTGAAGAGCTGTGTTTGCTGATTAGATGTTGAACTAAGGTAACAGTGTTTTGGGGAGTAATGGAAGAAGCTCCTGATGCCCTTCCTGGTCCCTCCCTCCTTCCTTCTCCAGGGAAATATGGAGCCAGTGGGTGCTTGCATTGTAGGTTCCTGCCCTTGTTCCCTCTGGAAGAGACTAACTTGGGAATACTCTTCTCTGGTGTGCCCCCTCTCTCAGAATTTTCCTCTAGGAAACAGGAAATATCCAAATGAAGAGGATAAAAAATCATCAAATCAGAAGACTAAACTCTGGACATACCAGTCAAAGACTTTTTAAAAAATGGTCTTCATTATGCTCAAGGAGATGAAGGAAAATACTGAGAAAGAACTAAAAGATATCAGGAAAACAACAAAGAAGCAGCATGAAACTCTAAATAAAGAGACAGAAATTTTAAAAAGCAACCAAACAGAACTACTGGAATTGAAGACCACACAACTGAAAAGAAAAATCCCCAGGAACATTTCAACAGCAGATTAGCTGTTGTCAAAAGAAAGAATCAGGGAACTCAAAGACAAGACAATTGAAATGATTCCAGTTTAGAAGCATAAAGGAAAAATAATTATATAAAGAAAAAATAGCATAAGAGACTTGTGGGACACCATCAAGTGTATCAATATATGAATTTTGGGGGTCCCAGAAGGAGAAAAAAGAAAAGAACAAAAGGAATTGATGTACTATAAGAAAATTATTATTAAGAATTGTGAATTCATAAGCTTTCTAATCAATAGTTGCTGCTGTTTTGGCCTAGAATTAACTTGTCCTTTGTCTTTTGAAATGCTATAATACTGCTATGCAGGCAACTCCATCATCTATTACCCAAAAAACAAATGTTTAGAAGGAGCAAGTCACAAAACATGATATTTACACATCCTGTTTGTACCCCCTGTAAAACTAAAAACTAAAAACCTTTACATTCCTGTTCAGTGTACCATAAATAGAATAGAACAAAGACCCCTCGAGACACTGTGTCTCCCCTGTGGAGGGCTGGCTACCCCGCACCCCATCCCCCACAGGATGATTTGGTTACTTTCGATAAGGTCATTCCTCATGAGTTGCAAGACTCATTGAAGTTCTGAGGTTCAGTACCCCTTAAAAGGGGTGGTCCCCAAACTGCCAGTTGGAGCTTCACCCAGGAGGGGATGCCCTGCCTGGGACCATTTTTCCAATCGGGACTCTTGATTGGCCGCAAAGGGGTCCCCAGCCATGTGAGAATTCAGATGTTGAGTTTTCCCCCAATTTGGTGAGTGGTTGTATATACTTTAATTCTTTCCTATGTCTTTAATTGATTACTCTCCTTTTTTTGTGATTACTCAATTGTTATAATCATTTAATATAACCTGAAACTCATTTGATTGAATAAAACTGTCTCTGCATAGCATTTAGAGTTTCTGCCTCTTCCTTAGCAGAACAGGAATATTAAAAAAAAAAAAAAAATGAGAGAGAACTTCGCAAACTTAGCAAAAGATGTTATTATGCGTATTCAAGAAGTGCAGAAAATATCAAAAGGATAAACTCAAAGAGAACCATGCCAAGAAACGTAATACTTAAACTGTACAATGCCAAGGACAAGGAGAGATTTCCACAAGCTGCAAGAGAAAAACAATGAATTATGAACAAGGGAACCCCAATAGGATTAAATATCAATATATCATAAGAAACCGTGAAGACAAGAAAGCAGTGGCAAGAAATATTTAAAATACTGAAAGAAAACACCTGCCAACCAAGAATTTTATATCTAGCAAGACATTCTTTCAAAAGTGAGGGAGAGGTTAATACATTCCCTTAAAAATAAAAGCTGAGGGAGTTCATTGCTACTAGACCAGCCATAAAAGCAATGCTAAAGAGTGTTCTTCAGACTGAAAGGAAAGGACACTAGACAGTGAATTAAGGTGACATAAAGAAATAATGACTCCTGGTAAAGAGAACCATTTGGGTAAATATAAATACCAGTATTATTGTATTGTGTATTTTTTGGTATGTAGCTTCACTTTTATTTTTACAGTTTCTAACATACAAATACAAAAAAAAATATGATAAACCTATGGTTTGGGATGAGCAATATACAAAGTTAGAATTTGTAACATGTACAAAAAAAAAGGCGGGGAGGTGGGAGGGTTTAGGAATAGTGTATGTGTATGCTATTGAAGTTAATTTGGTATCAAATAAAAAATGACTGCTATATACTTAAGATATAAAATTTTAACCCCATGATAAACACAAAGGAAATATATGAAAAAAATATACAGAAAGAAATGAGAAGGGACTCAAAATAGTACATTAAAGAATCAAGTAAATATGAAAACAGGAATTAAAAGAGGAAATGATTCTCAAAAAAGGAATAAGATATATAAAGACATAATAGAAAAATGGCAGAAGAAAGTCCTGCATTATTAATAGTTACTTTAAATATAAATGGATTGCAATGTTAACTCAAAAGGCAGAGATTGACAAAATGGATAAAAAAAGTATGACCCAACTACATGCTGTTTACAAAGGAATCACCTTAAATTCAAAGACATAAGTAGTTAAGAGTGAAAAGATGGGGAAAAAAATATGCCATGCAAGTAGTAACCAAATGAGAGCTGGGGTAGCTATACTAATATCAGATAAAACTGATTTTAAGTAAAAAACTCTAATGAAGAACAAAGAAGGTCATTATATAGTAATAAAGGGATCCATTCAGTAAGAAGATAAAAAATTATGAATATATATGCAACTAACAGCAGAGCCCCAAAATATATGAAGCAAATATTGACAGATTTGAAAGGAGAAGTAGATGGTTCTATATCAATAGTAGGAGATTTCAATACACCACTACACCACACTCAATAATGGATAGAATATATAGACAAAAGATCAATAGGAAATCAAAAACATAAATGATACTCTAAACCAACTAGAACTAGCAGATACATGGAACACTTCACCCAGCAGCAGCATGAAACACATGCTTTTCTAGAGCACATGAATAATTCTTGAGAATAGAGCATATATTAGGTCATAAAGCACGTCTGAATAAATTTTTAAATATTGAAATTATACAATGTATCTTCTTCAACCAAAATAGAATGAAGCTAGAAATCAATAATAGAGGGAGAAACGGAAAATTCACAATATGTGGAAATTAACAATGTACTCTTAAACAACCAATGGGTCAAAGTAGAAATCATGAGGAAAATTAATAAATATCTTGAGGCAAATGAAAATGAAAGCACAACATACCAAAACTTATGGGATCCAGCAAAGGCAGTACTGAGAGGGAAATTTATAGTTCTAAACGCTATATGTGACAAAAAGAAAGTTCTCAAATCTGACACCTAACCTCAAAATTGGAGGATCTAGAATAAAGAAGAGGAAACTAAACTCAACACAATCAGGAGGAAGGATAGGACAAAGATTAGAGCAGAGATAAGTGAAATAGAGAATAAAACACAATGGAGAAAATAAAAAGCACCAAAAGTTGTTTCATTGAGAAATCAATAAAATCAATAAACCCTTACCTAGACTGTTGAGGAAAAAAGAGAAAGGGCACAAATAACTAAAATCAGATATTAAAAGAGTGACCTTACTACCAATTCCACAGAAATAAAAACTAGATAACCTGGTTGAAATGTACAAATTCCAAGAAACACTAATTACACTGAATCAAGAAGAATAGAAGATCTCAAAAAACCAATAACTATTAAAGAGATTCAATGAAACCTCTCAAGAAAGAAAAGCACAGGACAAGGCTGAACTGGATATCCATATGCAAATGAATTTAGGAGGACCCCTATCTCACATGATATACAAAAATTAACTCAAAATGGATCAAATACCTGAATATAAGAATCAGGTCTATAAAACTCCTAGAAGAAAATGTAGAGAAGGATCTTCAGTATCTGGTTTTAGGCAATGGTTTCTTAAACTTTACAGTCAATGCACAAGCAACAAACAAAAATAGATAAATGGGACCTCATCAATATTTTTAAAAAATGTGCATCAAAGGACTTTATCACAAAAGCAAAAAGACAGCCTACTCAATGGGAGAAAATATTTGGAAGCCACATAGCCAATAAGGGTTTGATATCCAGAAGAGAAAAAGAAATCATACAACTCAACAATAAAAAACAAACAGCCCAATTTAAAAATCAGCAAAATACTAGAATAGACATTTCTCCAAAGAGGATATCCAAATGCTAAAAAGCACATAAAAAGATGTTCAACATCATCAGGGAAATGAAAATCAAAACCACGATGACATACCATTTCACACTCACTAGCATTGCTACTATTAAAAAAAAAAAAAGGAAAATTGCAAGTGTTGGTGGAGAGAATACAAAGAAATAGGAACGCTCATTAATTGTTGGTGGCAATGTAAAATGGTGCAGCTGCTGTGGAAGATAGTTTAGTGGTTCCTCAGAAAGCTAATAATAGAATTACCATATGACTCAGCAATCCCTCTACTAATTATATACCCAAAAGAATTTAAAAGAGATACTCAAATAGATATTTGCACACCAACATTCAAAATGGCATTATTCACAATTGCCAAAAGATGGAAGCAACCCAAATGTCCATCAACCAGTGAACGGATTAACAAAATGTAGTATAAACATACAATGGCATATTATTCAGTATTAAAGAGGAATGAAGTTCTGGTTCATGCCACAAATTGGAAGAACCCTGAAGATATTATGTTGAGTGAAATAAGCCAGATACAAAAGGACAAATATTGTATTTTAATTATTCCATATAATTTAAATAAGCAAACTCATGGTGTTAGAATCTGGAATATAGCTTACCAGAGGCTGGGTTGGGGGTAGGGAATGGGTAGTTAATGCTTAACTTGTACAAAATTTCTATTTGGTTTGATTGTAAAGTTTTGGGAATGGACAGTGGTGATATTAGCACAACATTGAGAACATAATTACTGAAATGCAATTATATATGTGAATGTGGTTAAAAGGGGAAATTTTAGTTCATGTTTACATTACTAGTATAAAAATTAAAAGATAAAACATAGGACTGTATGACAGAGTGAACCCTATTGTAAACAATGGACTACAGTTAATAGTGTAATTATAAAAATGTTCTTTCATGAATTATTTCAAATATACCAAACGAATGCAAAGTATTAATAATAGGGATGGTATATGGGAAAAATAAAACCCTATTGTAAACTGTGCACTCTAGCTAATAGTACAATTATAACATTCTTTCATCTTTTGTAACAAAGGTACCACACTAATGCAATGTGATAATAATAGGAGGCGGTAGTATATGGGAATGGTGCATTTTTTACATGATTTTTCTGCAAACCTAAAAACTCCTCTAATTTAAAATAACTTTTTAAAGAAATCCCAATAATCTGAAAACGTTCTTTCATTAATTGTAACAAATGTACCACACTAATGTAAGGTTTTAATAATAGGTTAGTGTTCAGGAACTCTGTATTTTATGCGTATTTATATAAACCTACAACTTTCCTAAAATAAATAAATAAATTTTGAAAGGTCACAGTATAAAAGATCAATAAAATAATCAATTGTATTCTTTAGACCAGGGTTAAATATCTAGAAGATGAAATAAAAAAAAAAAAATAGCATCCAAAAAAACATGAATTACTTAGGGGTCAATTTCATGAAAGATGTAAGACCTCCATAATGAGAGACTATAAAAAGGATCTGAATAAAGTAAGAGCTATTATGATATCTTCATGGATTAGTAGACTCAATAATGTTAGCATGGCCATTCTCCCTAAAGTAATCTATAGATACAACACAATCCCAAATATAATCTCATCAGTCTTTTTTATAGAAATTGATTAAGTTGATTCTAAAATTTATATAAAAATACAAAGACCTAGAATAGGCAAAACAATTTTGATATAAAAACGAGGTTGGAGGATTATTGGATTACTATACTGTTTCTTTAATCAACATTTTCGTATTAACATACAAGTAGGTGTAGAGGTTAATAGAAAAGAAAAGAGAATCTAAAAATAGGCCTACACATATGCAACCAATTGATTTTCGACAAAAGTACCTACATAATTTAATGAAATGAGATATCCTTATTGGAAAAAGGATATTCTTCATTTTCAAAGCAGGAACAGCTGGAGGTGGCAAGTAAAGGAATCCCTCTCACAGACCCGCATGTTCTGCTACAAGGACAGATAAAACTGTCAAGAGGTCACAGATAAGTAAGCAAAGTTTAGATTAGTACTGCAATTGCCCGGTTTCCTGTCCTTGATTTAATCCACTGAGTCATGCTGTCCCTGTATTTGATTTAAAGTAGCATAAAATTTCTCTAATTGGCTTACAGATAATTGGCAAATTGCAGTTAACATATTAAAAAGCACATATATAGGATAAACACCATAAAAAAGAGGAGGGCATTCATTTATTTTTTAATGAAATGTTTTCAGGTTTCACTTATCTACTTCCTCATTTGATGTAAAACATGTTGGCAGAAAAAATGTTATTTCCATTAATTAGATTTAACCTGCTTCAGTTATAAATGCAGGACTCTTAATAGAAAATTGATTTTTGTTTTATACAATAAAAAAGTGTCAATAGAACTTTTTTCAAGTAGATTATCTCTAATTTAAGTTACTTTTAATTGCAGAAATTCATTTTAGTAGAATCATTTCTTAATGAGATTTAAGCTTTATTTGAATGAGTAGGAAAAACCACTCATAAATGCTTCATTTGTTCCTGCTCATTTGAATAACAGCCAAAGTAACTGAGTCTCAAATTGTTTTCTTTCTCAAATGTGGTTTATGCAGTAATAAGTTATTGATGTTACCATTTCCACGCCTGATTACTACAAAGCTAAATATCACCAAAATCCATTCATTCCTATTTGACATACAAGGATTGTGGTCAAGTTTTGGAGGCCCACATTGAGCACATTGTGTTTTTCCTCCTCACAAAGTCCGTGTAATTTAAATTTCATTGCAACATTTTTTGAGCGTGTGCCAATATCTTAGATGCCTTTGTTCCCAAAAAACTAAAATGCAAATCTAGCGCAGAAAAAGAAGTCATGTTGACGTCAATTGCCTTTTAAGTACTAAAGGTTGTTATTAGTGGCAGAAAGATTTTTGTTCTGAAGAGCTGCTTCTTCCTTTTTGTCTCCCTCCAACACAAATGTAAGTAGAGCTTTGGTAATTAATATTTCATTGAATTGGGATTGTGAAAATAGTCAGTTTGGACCTTGGATCATTTAGCATTCATTGTCCATGGGAGATAAAGGTAGGATGATTTAGTTTAGATTGTCTATGTTAACTGTCTTTACAGCCATTACCTAAGACAATTGTAAATCCTCCAATATAACTTACACCTTCTTAACCTGGCAGGAATTCTCTACTCTGTTTACACTATTTCACCAAATATATAAGCAAAAGTCTTGAACATATTCATCTTTATTCACCACTTTAAGGAATTTAATTTTAAAAGGATCAAATTGTACTCAGTATTCACTGCTCCCATTGATTTACTATTTCTTTATTAATGACCAACAAACCATGGAGCAGGAAAAAAGTACAATTATTAGGAACTCCATTGTACAGGAAATTCTTTTCATATTGTTGGAATCAAGATTTCTTTGAATTGTGTCTCCTAGCTTTCTCTGACATTGCCATCATCACTTAAAGAGGGGTAGGTTAAGGTAACTATTCAAGCACTTAGAGTGGCAGTAAGGACCCTCAGTATAAAAGGGGTAAGCTCTTGGAGTCATTAAATTCCAAGTTTTGAATAATACAAATATGCATTGGTATATTAATGTGTACATCACACAGTAGTTTTTATATCTCTATAACTAGGTTATACTAGCCATTACTCCATTGGAAATTCCTAACTAGAAGGAATCAATTTTAAGAGAATGTCCTTGGAAACCATGCTCTCTATTAAAATGTACCAGAGCTGTCTATTAAAAATGCCAAATTACCAGAATCTGGAATTCAACCTTTGTCTCAATTATAAAAACTACCACATCAAGAGGCTGAAGGGTTCTTCTGTACTTGCTTTAGTTTCCTAGGCTGCTCCAAGCAAATACCATGAAATGGTTTGGCTTCAATAATGGAAATTTATTAGCTTACAGTTTTGAGGCCAAGAATATATCCTAATCAAGGCATCCTCAAGGTCATGCTTTCTTCCTGAAGACTGGCTGTCAATGATCCTTGGCTCCTATGCCACGTGGCAAAGCACATGAAGGCATCTGCTAATCTCTCCCTTATCTTCCATGTTTCGTTCATTTCAGTTCTTGCTTCCATGGCTAACTTGCTCTCTCTCTCTCTCTCTGTCTCTCTCTCTTTCTGTCTCTCTCTCTCTCTTTCTCTCTCTCCATTCCACTTATAAAGGATTCTAGTAATACTAATAAGACCCATCCGAATTAGGTGGGTCACATCTTAACTGAAGTAGCCTCATTAAAAGGTCCTACTTACAGTGGGTTTACACCGAGAGGGATGGATAGAAGTTATCTGCTTCTGATATACAAAGGAGGGACAGGAATAGGATAAACATTTCTATCCTCATAGGAAGAAATTAAAAGGAAAACAGAGGTCATGGGTCCCAAACAATTCTGAAACCCTGCTGGGTATAGTCCATTAGATTTCAAGGTCTGAGAGTCATCTGTGGAATGATGTTTTGTCCTTTGGGCCTGATAAAGCAGTAGCCCCAACCGTTCCAAGTGCTTTCACAGCAACCATGCTCTCCCCAAACACTGGGGTGAAGGCTTCACCCTCTTCAAGCATCCAGATGGTGGCCAAACTCTCCTGGAACACTTGAGGCACAGGTTCTACACTTGTCAAGCATTGGGGTGGTCCCAGACTCTCCCCACAACCTGGGGAATAGGCTCCACCCCCATCAAGCATTGAGGTAGTGGCTAGACTCTCTGAAATCTCCTAGACACAGGCTCTACCTTCTCAGAACTTTGTGGTACTAGTACTCTTCCTGAACAACAGGTTGGAAGGCCCATCCTATTCATGTGCTGGGGCAGATTCACATTTTGCATACACATGGGTGGACCTGCTATCTTGGCCTGAGAAGATGTCTTCAGTCTAGACCTCAGCTTCAATGGTCCTGCCTTTGAAGTGATTGTTCCTTCAATCTTTCCCTTTTTATCCCTTTTAGGCAGGCTGGAAATGATTCCATTCATACTGAGGTCACAATAAACTTGTCTTCTCCCTTGTGGTCAGTTCCTGGGTTCTGTCAGCTAAGAAAACTGGAATCATGCCATTGTTTTGTGATTGCAGTGGGCTTGCTATACATATAAGAAAGCGCTCCTCTCTTCCAGTCTTCTTCTGCATTTGGAAGTTCCTATTACTAGCCTGAATATGACATGATCTATTATAGGTCACTTATTGTGAAGTTTCCTTTTTTCAGAATTTAACCATCAAAGTTGCTTAATTAGCTACCAGTATAATATAATTGTATTCAGATTTTTTATAATGCAATTGAGTGCTCTAGGGATCATGGAATCCTTATGCTTTCAAATGACATTTTCAATTTACAAATATTTTGTATATACCACAACCTAGGAACTTTACCAAATTTATCATGTCCTGCCAGGAAAATTCCTTCAGGGTTGCTAGCTATTGTGCTCTGGATCACAGCAAACTCCACATAGTAATACAGGATTGGTTAAGAAATAGACACTGTTTTAGTTTCCTCATTGTTAAAGCAAAACCATGCAATGAGTTGGTTTATCAGTGAGAATTATTGGCTCACTGTTATGAAGCTAGGAAAACTCCAAAATCAAGGTATCATCAAGGCTATACTTTTTCCCAGAAGACTGTGGATTTCTGGGACTGGCTGCTGGCAATCATTGGTCCTTGGCTCTTCTGTCCATGGCAGCCTCTCTTGGTCTCTCCTTTATCTTCTGAGTTCTGTTGATATTCAGCTTCTGACTGCTCTCTCCCTGTGACCTTCCCTATCAGGCCTTCAGTAAAAGGATTAAGACTCATCCCTGCTATGCTGGGCTACACTTTGACCAACATACCTTATCAAAAGTTCCCATTTATAAGAATTCACACCCACAAGATGGACCAGGTTTAAGAACATGTTTTTTCCTGGAGTGCATAACGTTAAACAACCATCAGCACTAATGAAGAAAAGGAAAAGTTACATAAGTTAAGGGTCAGCAAGAGAAGTTATGGGTTCCCATTCCTCCCCATCATTCCATAGACAAGCAGGCTGAGGCCTTCTCCATGGGGGTCTCTCTTCTTATAGGTCAAGAGAAAGTAGCTTTCTCAGAGTGGAATACACAGCTGCTTGATAGCAGACATTCAGGATTTAGATATCAGCTGTTTATAGGAGCTGTCTGAGAAAGCCAGCTATCCAGCAACTGGAAATTTTGTGACCAGTAGGACGTTGCCAGAGTATGAAATCCACTAGTGCAAGAGGAAGCAAAGCTTAGATGCAGTCAATCCTACAAGGAGAAGTCCCTGGTGCACCTGTTGTTTTATTGTCCAGGCATCCCAGTCTGAGCCCCCTTTGTGTTCAGGAAAACAATCTTTAATGAAGCATGTATCATGAAATGTTGGGAAATAAGACAGCAAAGCTGAGGTTCATTTCATTTTAGGACTTGATTCCAAGAATCAATCATTATTAGACCTTCAATGATACAAGAAATCTTCTGGTTATCCCAAAAAAACAGGCACAGAAAGGTCTTATGTGATATTGACTTCTACTATCTCTTGATAATCACAAAATACAGAAGAAAAATCTAAAATCTCCTAAAAGAAGACTTTGTCCCAAAAATGCATTTAGTGAACTACTATTCCATTAGATTCTTTAAACATATGCTCAGTGGTATTTATTTGGTTGACCTTTTGATCTTAGGATCAGAACGCTAGCTGTAGTCTTCTTCTGGTGCCATGTTTGTGACACATTTATCTTTTGGTTTATTTATTACAGTTATCTATTTATATATTAGCACATATCTTTCTTTTCATCCATTGGCTTGAGCTAAGTGGGAAAGATCATTTTTTTATAGGTGGAAATCTAAGTAGGTATATTGCATACCATTTACTGGCACCATACTGGTTGGAAGATTGCTGGTGTGTTTTTTTGCTTGTTTGTTTCTGAATGCTCCTATATAAATCTTATATACGTCTCAAAAGAAACTTTGAGACCTACAGGCATTTCCTTCTCCATAAAAATAAGCATTTTTTAAAGTAAATAATTACCAGCTAGGTTATCTGATTTAAAATTTTGAAATTGGATTGATAATATTTTCTAATGTAGGAGTATATGTCTTATATTATATAGGATGTCTTAGTTTACCTGGCTGGTATGAGAAATGCCAAACAATGGGTTGGCTTAAACAACAGGAATATACTGTCTCATGGTTTGGGAGGCTAGAAGCCTAAAATGGAGTCATCAGCAAGGCTATACTTTCTCCCCAAATTCTGGGGCATTCTGCTGCTGGCTTACCACAACCCTTATGTTCCTGGGCTTGCATCTCTGCCTCCCATCACAGGGTGATGTTTCTCTCTCCTTGTGTCAGCTCTTCTAATTTTGATGCTGACTTCTGCCTTCTTCCTCTCTGGCCTTGTCTGACATCCAGCTTCTGGATTCTTCTCTTTAAAAGTCCTCTAGATATATGGATTAAGACTCATCCAGATTCAGTTGGCCCCAACTTAACTAATAGCAACATCTTCAAATAAATTCAAACCCAGAGGAATGTGGATTAAGATGAAAAATATGGTTTTGGAGGGGTATGTACTTCAATCTACCACAAGTAGGCAAATCATCTCTTTCAAAATGGACACATTGGTTTTCAAATATCAGTTCCAAAATTTGGGGGACAAGTAAGACTGAAAAAGAGTGCCATTATATTAACAGAGTTTATGACTGTTAGACAGCCACATTCTATGCATTTATGCTTGAACTGTTCCATTCCTGTACCAGCATGATTTTGTTTCAATATACTGTAGCATGAGGCAGTGCTAAATTGATGCGATTGTATGTTAATGTTCACAGATTTACTGAGGCATCATATTACTAGAGTGATTATGTTTGATATACTTAATGCTATGGTGTCAGCAATGTTGATGTTGGCTCAGGAGCCACTCAAATCAGCATTGCTCATGGCATTTTTTATATATCAAGATGTTGCTCAGAATGGCAATAGTGAAGAAAATATTTCTTCTGTAGGTGTCACACGACACCCCCAAATGTCAGAGAAACAGATTAAGCAGAATTTAAAGGCAGTTTTTAGAAAACAAAAGGGAAGAACATTAGAAATTATGAGATCATTTACAAATGACTGTTCCAAAGTTCTTGTGTTTATATCTCTACAGCAATTTTAGGCTGTGTTTACATTATGGAGACATAACTCGTGTGTATGCTGTTGGATTTTATAGAGGCTTCTTTTAGGCATTTGCATTATGAATACAGTTTTGAAATAAAAGTCATTCCTAAATTAGGCGGAAATGTTTTTTATTAAAATAAAATTCATGCACATAAACCTAAATGGCTCTGATGGTAATTAACTAAAATCAAGTACTGTGATACTGCAAACTTTTAAAACCAAGCTGACAACCTTTTTTTAAAAAGTGACAATCACCTAATATAGATCAAGTTTTAATGCATTTACTCAAGCTGCCAACATTTCAAGGGCTTTGTCAAACATTTCCTATTTTCCCCTGCAGAAATAGAAGAGCACATTAAAAGTAAGTTCTTTAGAATGATATTTCTTTGTTGAAATATGCACTCAGTTGACCATATTTACATTAGCTCTTCACTTCCAAAATCTCGTTACATTTTATAATATAATATCATTTTACTAATCACAGCGCCTCTGTAACATGAGTAAGTGGAAAATAGCATTCCCATTTTCCAGCTGAGTAATTGCAAAAGAAAGAGAAAGTCAATTTTCTAAGATCACTCAAATGAGACCAAATTGAATTCATGGTAAAAATACCTACAATTCCTAGAACACATTCCATAGTTCCCCAGATAGTTCCTCTTGCTATCTGTGGGTGCATAAAACCGTACTATTACATAACACTTAAGAATTTCCTCATTTTCATTTCCCTCTTCCTAAATCCTTTCTATTTCTTCCTGCAAAATCCTGTTTTATTCTTCAAGATGTGTTTCAATCCCACCTGCTTCTCAAAGTTCCCAATAACCCAATGTTTCCACAAGGCAAGCTGTATAAAGATCTTCCATATGATTATTATATGTGCCTTGCCTTGTTTTCTAGAATAAGGCTGTAAAAGGAAAAGGCTGGTGAGCCTTGCACAAAGCAGTTGTTCAATGAGCATGGATTAAATGAATGGATGAGTGAGTGAATGGACTCACCAAGTTAGAGAAAGAATTATTTGCTTTTATTTTTACTTAATGTGGTAACAGTGATAAGATAATAGTTGACAGTATGTTTATCTGGTGGCCCTTCCAGGAAAGAGGTTGTCTGTGTTTCTACTTTGGCCTGAGAAAGCAGGGTTAATGCTAAATTGTTGCAAAGAGCAAGTCCCAGTCCCAGGTGAGGGTAGTTCAAAAAACCCAGCAAGTTCTGAATATTCTATTCTAAGGGAAGAGGCAGGCAGGGAATCCCGGATCCTATGAAACTGTATTCACTCTAGTCCCAGTAGAAGCTTGTCAACCAAGCTTTTTTATGAAGCAAGAGGTGTTCCTCTCAATCTTAGCAACCTACCCATACAGGGTTAAAGAGAATCTCATGAATCTAATTTCTTGCAATTTCAATCATGTAGAATTGAAGGCATAAAAGGCCTCATTTGCTTGTGATCTCACTAGACTAAACTCTTTGATGGCCAGGATTGTGTCTCCAGTATATAGTGTCAGCAAAATGACTGACACTATAGGGAGACTTAAAAACTGTTGTTTTTTCAAACAACCAAAACCTACAGTACTGTAGAGAGGAAAGTACCCCCTATGGCAGGCCAGATTTCTCTTGTCCCAAGAGGCATTGAAAAATGACATTACCGTAATCATTTTTCTACTGTACAGCATCTGGCCCTCAGTCTTGCAGAGTATGAAGCCTGATTCATCATGACGCTTAGAGTGATCTGTCCCTCTGAGATGGACTCACAATAAACTCATAAACTGATGAGCAAAACCAGAGTGCCCACTGATTGAAAAAAAAATTTTTTTTTTGAGGTACCGGTGCTGCTGATTGAGCCCAGGGCTTAGTATGTGGGAAGCCAGCGCTCAACCACTGAGCCACATTGGCTCCCCTGAGTTGGTTTTTCCATTTGTTTGCATGTTGTTTGTTTTATTTGGAGGCACCGGGATCGAACCCGGGACCTCCCATGTAGGAAAAAGGCGTTCAACAGCTTGAGCCATATCCGCTCCCCCTCACTGATTAATTTTAGTGCAAAATCTACCTGATTCATGTTCCTCAATTCTAGCCAGCATATTACCTCCCTGAAAACAAAATATATGGAAGTCAAATTATAATCAGAAGATTGATGGATTAAAATATATTTGGAAAAACTGGATATTCAAATAAACCCACCTTCTCCCAATAAGGATGGTCTTGATGGTGGGGCAGGAATAATCATCCCCTTGCCACTCTCCAAACTGTGCCAGCATGGGTCTAGTTCCCATTGATGTCCCTAACACTCCTTTGTCTTTGTCCTGGAGGCTGTTGGTGCTTTCTTTTGATGGAGTCATTCATTTTTAAAACCGTTTATATATTTATTTGGGTTGCCACCAGATCTTACAGGCCTAAGAGCTAGTCTGCCTCTTTAGTAGTTTTTGCATATTTCAGCTACATTGACCTTAAAATTTAGTCACAGAGCAGGGAGACAATTAGATTTTCCTCATTTCAAAGTTCTTAGGAGAAGGCCCACTGCAACACGATGTCATAACAACAATTAGAAAAAAGAACAATTAATTAGAAGAAAAATTGTTTTCTAGTGAACTTTAACGGGAAGAGTCAAATTCTCACAATGTCAAGAGAAGTATAATGGCTATGGAGTCTGCCTGGATCCAGTGTGCTCTCCTTACCTCACAGGTGGAGACAGCTGACTCTACTTGCTATGCAGATCCAGCTCACCTGGATCTAAGCAAAGGGGATTCCGGAAGTTCTTTCCCAACATTCTGGGGTCTTGAAGCAAGTCCTCTTGTTCATCTATCTCTGAACTCTTACTACAGCACGACAACTGGCCTCTGCACTGACTAAAGGCTCAGTCTCCCTCCTGTGTGCCGGCATTAGACAGTGAGAGTCTAGTTCGCATTCTTGCCTGACAACCTACAATACTAAAGGACACTGTAGTTTATTCAGTGTAAATACCATCAGTCGAGTTCAAACAGATGGCCCAGGCAAACTAGGACAATTTGCCAAAGTTAGCATAAACTCAGTTAATAAAGGGGCTGTTTTCAAAAGTCTGAACAGGATGTAGAGAAATCACAAGGTGTTATAGCTCTCCTTAAATATCAAAGAATAGGGGAAGGGAATGGTTACTGAAATCTGAAAGACAGATAGAGAAAGAGATATGGTAAGAACCAAACTGTGACTTTCAGATAAAGGACACAGGCAGTCTGAAATGACCTAGAGCAGACCTGGGGAAATAAATGCCTTGACCTCACTCTCTGCCTTCCCACTAATCTCCTCCTTTCAGCCTATTAAGATAAAGAGCAGAAGGAGAGTGCAGGGTGAATATAAGGGGCAAATAGTAGGAATCTGGAAGAGTGGGTAAAAGTGCAAAAAACCTGTGATTTTGGTCAAGTCCCTTATTTGTAGAAAGAAAATAACAATAGCTACCAAAAGAACAGAAATTAACTGAGCTATTTCATGGAAAACTGTTTAACAAAGCCCCTGGCATATAGTAAGAACTATCATTACTGCTGGCATCATTATCATTACAACCACAGCCCTGATCCTCTCTTCTGCTTTGATTCACTTTGAACAACCTGCCTCCTAAGTCCCACCTTCCCAAGGCTAGATTCCTGTCCATGGGCCCTGGCTTGTGAGCAATGCCTCCTTACCAGGTTTTCCAAATGATGGACATTGAATCCTTGCTTTCCAGATTCCCAATTATTACTTCTTTGACTTCCCTGACAGGTACTGCTTTACTGAACTAGCCACTGATGAACAGTGCTACTCCTACTGAATATTATGGTCTTTTTACCTTCTTCCTGTAGGGTTAGGGATGGGTTAGTCCCTTCATTTGGGATTTTCTAACCCCATATCATTGTTCTTAACTTGCTACTGTCAATACAATCATACTCCAGGATATGATAAGAAAAAGAGATTTATTTTTATCTCCTTGATATTATTCAGAACCACATTCATTACTGTAGCCTTTAAGAATGACATTTAGAAAATGAAAGAATGCAACATTAGGAATTATGGATCTGTACACAAATGAATACACATGAAAATACAAAATGCTTTGGTCATTCCCTGTTTCTTTCCAGAGTTAATGGTTTATGGATGAAAGCTTCACCAGCCACAGAAACCATTTTGAAAGGATCATTACCAATTGCAAACAAGTTTGACAAGTGATTACAAGTTTTAGGTGATTGTTGGCCAAAACTTGCTGAAAATAGGAACATAAGTGGAGCAAAGCTGAGACTGGAAGATTGTCCTGAGACTCTGGATTGCCAACACTAGATTTGAATCCAGTAATTTACTGTTGCTGACATTGTATGATACTTTGAAGCACTTTATATTCTGTTGCAGGCTGGAGTGACCATTGGATGGGTGAGAGGATTTTGGTTTTTTTTTAACAGATTAAGTTTTGTGTTTTTTTTTTTTAATTTCCTTGTCAACAAGTTACTAGTCTTATTCTCTTTCACTCCCGAACCATACTCTACTTTCCCAGCAAGGAGTGTTAGAGAGTGATATGGAAAGTGATTTTATCTTCACTCTAGTATTGTGCTCAAAGAATAAGGCAAGAAAGGGTGGCTCGGCTTTGTCAAAGATCAGCAATCTAAGAGAAAGCTGAGCTGCTGTAACGATGAGAAAAGGGTGAACCTGAGAGAGTAAGGCATCCATCACTTAAGCTGGACACATGTAATGTGCCTAAATGGGCATAAATTACACCCCAGAATTTCTCAACCTGATTTAATTCTTGTGCTCTAAATGGCTGGTTTAGTGTGATATATTGGATATATTCCCTATGGGAGGAAAAATTACAAGAACGTAATTGGGAGGACATAAATAACAATGTCTATAATAAAGGGTAATTAGAAATGTGAAATCCTCAGCCAGTGCTTCCGATTCTGGCCTAAGGCCTGCATGTGTCTTTGCAAGGCTTCCAATGTGGCCCTTGAAGTAAACCAGAAAAAAAAGAATAAATTGCATTGATGCTGTGATTATCAGTAAGATGAAATCTTGTCTAAAAATTTTAAGATGACATTATAATTTAAAGTTTCAATAGTGTTATATAAAAAATATGGAGGAATAAATGAGTTCAAGTATTCAAATCTGGCAGTAAATACCTATTTCAGCCATTTGTCAGTGAAATGAATGGATTCTATCACCTTTCACTGTTCTGCTGATTAGGGGTTTTAAGTGATGACATAATTGCTTGAAACTGGTATGATTCCATTAGATACAGGCAGGAGTGCTGTTCACAGTTGTGATGGTTAGGTTAATGTGTCAACTCGGCCAGGTAACTGTGTCCAGGTGTTTGGTCCAGCAAGCACTGGGCTAATTGTAATACAAGAGCATTTATGGACTTCGATCACCAGTGAGTTTACTGCGTGGGTGGCTGATTACATCTGCATCAATCAGGGAGATTGCATCATCAATGGGTGATGCTTTTATCCAATCAGTTGAATGCCTTAAAAGGGGAAGTGATTTCAACATTCAGAGAGAATTTCCCA
>JAQZBX010050594.1:0-19614 GCA_029593785.1 Cabassous unicinctus | reverse complement strand
AAAAAAAAAAAAAAAAAAAGAAGACAAGTGGCCACACTGCTCACCCCGCCCCTGGAGCACTCCCCATCCATTTATCAAACACGCCGTCGCCATACTTTCCTTCCCCGGAGACACCCCGAGGTCCTTCTCCCCACTCGCCCCTGTTCCTGTGCCTTAGCTCTACATATTCTGGGTCACACAGGTGAGCTCGCCCCCCCAAAAGAATCTTCTCTCCGACCGTCACCAAGTTATAGCTCCTCACCAGGCGTAGAGGATACTTGTGTGTTTTGTTGTTTTTATTTGAATTCTAATAGTCAGCATGGGGTATTGGAAGAAAGGCAGGTCCTTGTCAGGGAGTGGCAGGGATCTTGGCAAAATTGCATTCTAAAAGTAGAACTTGTAAGGGATGGATTTGGATATTTAGCTGAGGAGATTTCTAAGCTAGGTGTGGCAGATGCAGCCTGGTTTCTCCTTGTAGCTTATAGTAAAATGCAAGAGGAAAGGGATAAGCCGAGAATTAAGCTCCTAAATATAAAGGATCCGGCAGTTGATTCTGAAAATTCTTGGCCTATGTAGGTAGCATACTCTGAGCCTCGGGCCGCAGGCAGCTCTCTCAGGACCTCACTGAGCTTTTTTGTAAATCTTTTTTAATAAAACACTAATGACCGGGAGCAGATGTGTCTCAAGCAGTTGAGCGCCTGCTTCCCACATGGAGGTCCCGGGTTCGGTTCCCGGTGCCTCCTAAAAACAAACAAGCAAACACACAAAAAAAAAACCAATTCAGGGGAGCTGATGTGGTCAGTGGTTGAATGCCAGCTTCTCACATACAAGGTCCCAGGTTCAACCCCCGGCCCTCAAAAAAAAAAAAAAAAAACTAACGGCGAGCCTATGATGAAGTATATATAATGAGCCACTTATGTGAAAGATCTGGGCTCATCAGTCTCGGTTGTGCCTGTTGTTTTTTTGGGGGGGCGTGATTTTGCTGAAGAGTGGGAGCTGCATTAAGTTTTAGCCACAATCTTCATCATCTCTTACAAAAGAAAACTAAAAACAAATGAAATCAAGGGAGAATTAACAAAGAAGCCCATACACTTGAGTTTCGATAGCAGTGTTATTTTGGTCCTTCGCTGTCACTTCCGCATGTGAATGTCTTGGGGGTCCTGGGTAGGCCTTGGGAAAACACCAGCATCATTCCTTTTAAACCAAAAATTGACCCCTGTCCTAGCTAATCTCCCCTTTCTTGCCAAGGACCCTCTATGCTGTGTTTGTGCCATCTGTCATTTTTCTCCAGAACCAGTGTGTACAATTCTCTCCTCCCTCGGATCATATTTTTCCAGCCCTTGGTCAACTTTCATTTGCTTTCCAAGTGGGTCCCATCAACCCAGTTACACCCTAAAGATTGCATTTAAGGCTCACGTAACGCCCAGGGGACACAGCCTTAGTTTGCTAACATAGAATCGTAAACCGTCCGATATTACTTAAGATAGCCTTGCTCCCTACAAAGTAACCCTCTGATTATATGTGAAGATGTGAGCACCGGGCGAGGGGTCGGGAAAGCTGGCGTGGCCTGAGCACGTCCAGTATGCCAGGTATGTGCTCAGGACCCCACGCAGCTGTCGTGACACCTGGAGCAGGTGTCCTGTACGGCACGGAGCCTCCAGGAGGTGAAGCGCTCCTGCAGCCACACGGCGTTGAGGAGAGGGTGGCCCGGTCCTCGGGACGGCACGCTGCCTGTCCACCGCTCTGCGCCACCTCTTCTTCGTAGCTGTTTTACCATCCCCCATCACCGGGCCAGCGAGATGAGAATTATTTTTATTTCAGGGCTGCAGAGACTCTGCCCGGAGAGGTCAACCCCTGGCTCAAGTTGAATAGCTAATAAGTACAAAGGCCAGGCCTCCGCCGGATCTTCTTACCAGACCCTCTTCCCGCCCTTAAGCCCAATCCAAAGGATGCCCTTTTCATTTCAGGTCCATGAATTTGGGGGGCCCATTCCAAATGACGATACCAGCTAGTTCAGCAGATTGGTATTTGAGGATATCAAGGTGATTTTTTAAAAAAAAATAGCAAAAGATATTTATTTGAGTATTAAAAGCTGTGGCTTTGTACAAGTTCTTTTTACTCAAAGTATTGCAGGGCTCTCTCTTACTTTGCTCTCTAATTGAATGGCATTTTCCCACTCATTTAGACGAGGTTTCTTTCCTCTTTGTGAACTGCTGAACACTCTTCTAGGCTTACTGGGTTCAGCATCCATCATTTGTCCTGGCTGGAACAATTGAAAATGGATCCAGTGTCCTAAGATAAAACCACTTCACAAAGCAAACATTCCCTCTCGGTGACTCCTCAAAATAACGATCCAGGCGACATTCTTTCTCTTTCCTGTGCCCCCTCGTGTACAGCCGTCAGAGAACACGTCTGCTAATAGATAGCCACAGGCCCACGGCTATTAAAAAGGCGTAACATAGAGATATTAAGCCTTGGATCCCAGCCAGCTTGTGTACATTTGGGCATAGGACAAGGCAGTGTCTCGTTGGCTCACTTTCCTAACACAGATATCAGACTGTGGACAAGTGTGCACGCTCCATCGTGTGGGAGTTACCAGTCCTTTAGGAACGTGTTGGAGACGTGGGCCACATGGGAAGAAGATTCCAGTCGGTGAACGACTATTTTCTTTCCTTCCACTTCCTGGCCTTTCCTACTTACTCACCCTCCAGGAAATTATGTGAGATTTAATATGAACTTGAGCTGCCAAGAAACCACCAGAATCTGAGCTCTTTGTGCCTTTGCAAGACTTCCCTGTAGCACTTTCACTATTGTTAGAATTGGGGCGTGATTCATTCTTTTGGATGTCACTAAATAGAACTAATTAAAATAGGTTGTTTGTCCCCAAAGAAACTGATCCTGTAACATAACTGTTTGAAGATGGTT
The DNA here is from genome assembly GCA_029593785.1 of Cabassous unicinctus. Classification (NCBI taxonomy): domain Eukaryota; kingdom Metazoa; phylum Chordata; class Mammalia; order Cingulata; family Chlamyphoridae; genus Cabassous; species Cabassous unicinctus. Next base: position 16,710 of record JAQZBX010050594.1, on the reverse strand, counting down.
GGTCTTGGGTGTTCGATTTCTTTTTGGTTCCTTTTGGCTTCTCATTCTTAGACTTTTATCATATTTTTGAGCCTTAGCAGGATTCAGATGAACACAATGAAGTCTGGCAAGTTTCCTAAGATTTCAGATACTCCCTTGCTTCATTCTGATGTGTGGTTATGTCTTGTGCAGGATAAGATTGACTCTGCTCCTGCTATAAAAGTTAGCTGTTGACCAAAGATTCGTTTATTCTTGAATTAGATATACGGAAAGAAGCACAGGATCGGCCCGTTTCCTCACTAACCTGCCTTTAGGACAGAGAGTTCCAGTGGCACTTAATAATCATAAGTTAATCTTGAGTAGGCCCTTCTGTGGACGGGGCTGAGAGAGTCCCTTGGAGAGCACCTGGGCTCTGCGAATTTGCTCTGAAAACTGCCGTTTCAGAGAGTATCTCAAAAAGCACCCCTCACTGTGAGCCATCCTAGGAGAGAGACCGCCTTATCTCATTCCATTTCCAGCCCAGGACCATGGAGGCCCACGTTACGTAAATAATCCTCAGATAGTGTGGTCTCCTGATGAGAACTAGATGTGACGAGTAGACTTGTGGAGTTAGACCACAGAGTGTGGGTTGAGAAGGCAGCGATGATGCTGACTGTGCATAGAATGTTTAGCAAGGTCCATTGTAAACGTGGAAATGGAGAGAGCTGATGGTGACACTAACACTGCTGATTTATAAATTGATTGTGGCTGAAGGGGCGTCTAGGGAGGTTAATGTTAATTGAAAGACAGCTAGAGGGTAATCTAGGGGCTGTATAATGTGTATAGATGAGGGTTGTGGTTAATAGTACAAATACAAGAATGTTCCTCTATTACAAGGTGTTAAGAATATGATGATACATGGGAAAAGCACATCTAATTTAACTTACAGGCTATAGTTAACAGTAATGTGTGATATTTTTGTAGCAAAGTCAAAGAAGGTACTATATCAATACTTAAAGCTGAAAAAAAGAATATGGGTTTAGTTTTATGAGATGCGAATATGATCAAGCTCTCTTCTTTTAATTTTCTTCATTAGCAAGGAAACCTTGGTCATGTCACATAACCAGTCTGTGCTCATGTATTCATCTTTCGGAACACCAGAGAAATAAGCGAGTTTGTTTTTAAGATTAAATAAGATAAATATGCCTGGACAGGATTTTTTTAAGTAATGCTTCCATAACTTGTTAAGCTGCCTTTTTGTCTGTTATTGTTTTTTCATTATTTAGAGAATACTTTATTAGTTTCTATAATCAAAGCCATGTAGATAAGACCTTAAATACTAAACACAGTGCGTTCTCTTGTACAAATGCGAAAACATTAGGTTTAACATTTCTAGATCAATATGGCTGTTAATTTCTGTACAATGCAAACTCAACACGGTACAACTGGGGTACTTTTTCCAGAGTTGACAGCACAGCTAAAGTTTCCAAAAACTCAAATTTTATATTTATATATATATATATATATATACACACACACACACACATATATAGAAAAAATTTGTTCAGATGACTGCAGAACCTGGGAAGCCTGTTTCTGCTATTGATGTATAACATACATATATATATATTTTTTTTTTTAGATTTATTTATTTACTTGATCCATTTTAAACCCTCCCTTCCCCATTTGCTGTTTTGTGTCCATTCGCTGGGCAATTCTCTGTGTCTGTTTCATCTCTTCTCATCCTCCTCCTGCAGTCTTCACCAGGATTTGATCCTGGAGACCTCCGACATAGGAGAGAGGTGTTCTGCCATCTGCGCCACCTCAGCTCCTGGTTTTCAGAGCTTTCGGAGCATCTCGTCTTGTCTCTCTCATTTTACGTCATCATCTTGCTGCCTGGCTCCTGGGGCCTGGCGGCTCACCAGCACACAGAGCCTGGCAGCCCATGCACCTTCTATATATATTTTTTTATTTTACCAGGAGGTCCCGGGGATCGAACCCAGGTCCCTCCATATGGCAGACGGCCGCCCAACCATTTGAGCCACATCCGCCCCCTATAACATACATATTTTTTGACATTGAAATAAAGTTTTTATTAAAAATCCTCGTAGACATCTGAAAAATGGTGATACTTAAATCTCTTCTGCCTAACTGAAGTGGAATATTTTGAAGCTTAGGTGATGGTTGTATAAATAATCTTAGTTCCCTTTAAAGGAAACTTTTTCTGAGCACTTTAAAAAAAAAATTTTTTTTTAATCTCTTATAATTCCCATACTGATTGAATTTCATATATTCATCTTCCAAAATATTTTTTTCTGCTAAATAAACTTCCAAAATTGTTTTTACCCACAGAATAAATAATAAACGGATTCGTTTCTACATCCTCACTTTAGCTATTGCATTTCTGATTTTTTTTTTTTTAATCTGTGATCGGACTTTCTATACTTTTGCCAACCCTTCAAATTGTCTTAAAATGTGGGGCCAGAGGCTCTTGAGAGCCTTTAAACACAAAACCACGGGACACACAGCTAACGCGGCCAACCAGCTGGTCGTCCACCACCCACCTCTCGAGCAAAGTGTCTTCCAACTTTGCCTTGTCACAGGTCAGCTCCAGTTCCTGGACCCACCCAGCCCCTCACTGACCCTCAAGTCTAGGGTCACCAAAGCTATTCAAGTGAGTCTGGCCCCCGACTGTGAGAAGGAGCAAGCTCTGCAGCAGGCAGACTTCTTAACACCTAAAGCATTTTCTTTTTGCTAATGCTTATCATAGCCTAATGCAGCTGTTTTCTGTTTGCTCCCCTGACTTGAACCGGACGTTACAGGAGCATTTGAAGTTCTCAGTCCTCGTAGGATTCAGTGGGAGGTCAACTCGCTCTATTTCAGCAGAATCTGGACTCTTGATCCGATAGATAAATTCTTCCATGTACAAGTTCGGATTAAAAGCCAAATAACTTGCATTTATCCTTCTCTGCAGTGTTGGCTGGGACTCAGGTGCTTTGTTTCATTGTTTGTTATTTTTGAAATAAAGTTCGATCACTTCTCTTCCTAGAAGATTGTGGGATTCAACAATAGCAAAGAATCTTTGCAGCAAAGCTTTAACAATAATGAGTTCCAGGTACCCTCCCATCGGTGCTTTTCCTAAATGCTTATTCAGACCGTGCTTTCTGTGCCCACTATAAAAGAGAACCTGAACTGTGAGGCTAGCGGATGCCTAATCTAAAACCCTGCAGCTTCTCACTCGACAGGCTCCTGGAAACGTTACACCTCAAAGTTGGACGTCCTGGAGTTTCGGCCACATTCCCACGTAAATCTCGTAGGAAGTCCAGAACCCCGTGTACAGTGTCTGTGCTGGCTCTTGGTTGCAGAGTGATGTCGAATTGGATTCGATTCCAAACAATGGTCCCCACCTTGTCCTGTTAAAAGAATCATTTATCTGCTCTTGAATTTTCTTCTGGTCTCAAACTTTAGAGCCATGATACGGTAACAGATTTACACCAGAGGGAAAGTTGCTCTTAAGCCACTGGAACTTTATTTTTCCCTGTTTTTCAGGCTCCTGAAACTCTTGAAACTGCTCTTTGCCTTTTGGCTGCAGTTGGAGAAGAAAGCGAATTTGAGATACGCCTGTTGTTATGCAATGCTGGAGAAATGGAGAAATATGCCAAAGATTTACTTTTCCATCAGAAGGAATTCTGTTTGTAACAGAGTATACTGTGCAGCAAAAGGACCTCCACCAAGTTTGAAAGAAGCTAATTTATTTTCTGTTTCTGCAGAGTTTACATTATGTCTCACTGCTTACACTTTAGAATGTGTGTTCTATGGAGACCAAGGGATTAAAGAGTGTGAACAAAAAGGTGACATTTTTCACCACGGAGTGTTATGCTTTGTCTTTGAACTGAAAATAAATGTGTATCTGGTAAACCAGTCAACAAGTTTTCAGTGCCAGATAAAATTCTCTTCTCTCTAGAGGTAACTCTTCATGTGGAGCCGATTTCCAATTTCTGACACCAATTTCCTGGAAAATTCTGAATGCAACCTGAGCTTTAAAACATGATAGGAAAACACACACACGCACAGAAATGTCTGTTCAATTGTGAACTCTGCAGAGTGTTTGAGTATATGAGATCCCTTAGAATAAAGTGCAGTTGAAATCCACAACTATTTTTCAGTGCAGTGAGGCTAACATCACTTGTCTAAAATGAGATGGGGGAGCGGGTATAGCTCAGTGGTTGAGTGCCTGCTTCCCACGTACGAGGTCCTGGGTTCAAGTCTCGGTACCTCCTAAAAATAAAATAAAAACAAACGGGCCCAGCATTTTCCTCCACTGATGTATGGACCTCAGTGGCCAAGGAACTTCGTACAGCCCCAGCTTCCGTAGGGCAAGGAGAAGCAGCTCCTGGGGGTCCGGTGTTTGGCAAATGCTTTTCCTTTTGTCCGGCTTTAATTCGTAATAGAAAAAATGTTCTATGGCCTCTTCCCCGCTCCCGGGAGTTCCTGATCCTTCTATGTTTCCATTTTTTTCCTACAATCATTTAAAGTTACATAAAAGGGAAAACAAAACAGAGGATTCAGGAACAAACAAGAAGGGATTGTCTTCTAAACAGTGTAAGTAGAAGAGTCACTATAAACACAAAATGGCCCCCAGGCACATCCTGCCAGAGTCCTCGTGGTCAGATCGTGTGCCACAAACTTCGGGACCCTGCTCGGTAACCGCTCAGCCATAATGCAGTTCAATGCGCCATTTAATTTGTTCCAAAACGCTGTTTAAGCACCAAATAGCCTCCCCACTCCAAGGCTGTCTGTCCCGACTAATTAGTCTTGGCAATTCTGAAGTGCGTCTCCCTGTCCCTACTTGTAAGAGAGCACACCTCGCCAAATAGACAATTAACTAGTGTTCTCAAGGTCCAGTTTTATTTGACGATTATAAGGGTTCACAGTAAACGTGTTCCCCATTCAGTGCATTCAGAAAGCATCCTTCTCATGAGCTGATTTTTCTAAGCAGTTGCCTTCTGCTATTCCAGTTTTTCCTATTTTCCTCTGGTGTTTATAAGTTTCATTTTCTATTTTTGAAAATGTTTTAGAAAACAATTCAAATGTACCTTCACCAGCAACTCACAAACACACAAAAAACTAACCAACATCTTGAACACAGGTGTGGGAGCTTTTCTTTTTTTATTTTTTTCCTCCCCCTGAGCTGGCTCCCTCATCTGTCTGCTCATTGTTCCCACTTGGTGTCTGCTCAGTGTCTGCTTGTCTTCTTTTAAGAGGCACTGGGAACCAAACCCAGGACCTCCCGTATGGGAGGTGGGTGCCTAACCAACTGCTTGAGCCACATCTGCTCCTTGTTCATTGTGTCTGCTCGTTGTGTCTACTCTTTGTGTCAGCTTGTTTGCATCTGCTCTTTGCATCTGCTCGTCTTTTTCGGAGGCTCCGGGAACCAAACCCGAGACCTCCCGTGTGGGAGGCAGGCACCCAACTGCCTGAGCCACATTTGTTCCCTGTGGGAGCTTTTCAGTCATGTGTGAAAGGAACTGGCAATCTAGGTACTGCTGGGCACGCCAAATGCCTCCCGTCGTGTGGGCTCACGTTAGGCTCACCTTAGCTGCTCTGGGTGTCATAGCTCGTACTCTGATGGGGGCAAGCTTTGTGATCTGTTATCTCCTTCACTGCCCTACTTGTGCGAGGGCGAATGCACTACTGCTGAGTGACATGCACGTTCATCAGTGAGCCAGGTCAGGACAGCAGGAGGCTTTCACAGGCAGGCAGAGGTATTAGTTTGGGGAGGATTGGGGGAAGCCAGTTATTAACCATCTCTTCTGAGACCAAGACATGAGGGGGAAAAATTAACATAACACTTGGCGAGGTGGGTATAGGTTAGGAGTCCTCCCTAAAAGGGCAGATCCCGATCCCTTTCTGCCTCTAACTGCAGTGTAAGAAACCACTAACACACCTGAAGGTGTGCCTCCACGTGGGTGGCTGTGTGCTCTCTGCTGCAGGGCCAGAGGTAGCCACGCTCTGCCAACGTTGAGTTCCATTCCAGTAGGATCCTCCGAAAGCTCCCAGGAGAACACACCGCAGACGTGAACTGATAACCGAGGGCGAGAGCGAGAGAGATGAGCAGGTCCTCGGAAAGGAGCAGGAAGGCAGTTCTCCAGTCCATTCACAGATATGTTTTTTTAAAATAAAGATTAATTTATTTATCACACACACACCCCGCACCCCATTGTTTGCGCTCGCTGTCTCTTCTCTGTGTTCATTGTGTGCTCATCTTCTTTTTAGGAGGCACTGGGACTGCTCCCATGTGGGAGGGAGGCGCCCAATGTCTTGAGCCATCTCCGCTCCCACAGATATGCTTTTTATTCTTCTATTGCCAGGATTATTTTATGTGTTTGAATCAGAATGTGCTGCTGACGCCATTCAAACAGCAACTGCATATTCTTCACAATAAATTTTTTTTAAACAAATTAGTTTTATTGAGACATATTAATAAAGCATAAATCCATCCATGATAGAGGTTCAAAGAGCATCCTTGTTCCCTGCTGCCAGACATTAGCCAGTATTTCATTTTTATAATACTTTACACATGCCCATAAACAAGATTACCTCATTTATTCCAGAAAAAAGTCTGCACATACTTATCTGTGCATTGCTTTTCTATAAATGTGTTTGTTCCCACAGTTCAGTTGGGATCTTTTGAACCTAAATTGGAAATATGTACAAGGGATTAAAACCAAGTAATATTAGCGTTTGTTACAAACCTATAACCCATATTCACTGAAAAAGTTGAGCATTGTGGCAGAGCACTGGTTAATAAACAATCTTCAGGCAGTTCCTTAAACCCTAGTGCAGCCCAAGGCAGAAGGACCCAAAGAAAATATCTTAACTACATTTTAAACAAGGGAGCGTGGACTAGAATTCAGAGGCCCATGAACTTGGATGTGGTATAAATTACTTTTTTTTTTTTTCCATGAACCTCCATCTGCAGTGTAGCATTTCCTTCAACCACAAATGTTGGCAACAAACCACAGTTGCCCTCACACTACCTATGTCTTTCTCACCAATAGAAATCATTGATCTTTTCCTATGACAGTTTCTGCAGAAATTCAAAATAGCATTTATGCCCGTCACAACGTCAAAATTACTGTAGTTACTAGAGCTGCCACTAATCTTATTTCACATGTGCATAAAGAGGAGGCTGTGGTGCTGCATCCACGTTTGATTGCCTTTTGAATATTTTGATAATCATATTTCACTATCATTGGTTTGCTTTATGATCAAATGTGCTTTAGATTTAAGAGCATTATTCTGAGAAGGGACCCACAGGCTTCACCAGACTGATAAAAGGCAGCAAAGGGATTGCAGCCCTGTATTAGTCAGCCAAAGGGGTGCTGATGCAAAATACCAGAGATTGGTTGGTCTTTATAAAGGGTATTTATTTGGGGTAGAAGTCCACAGATACCAGGCCATAAAGCATAAGTTTCTTCCCTCACCAAAGTCCATTGCCACGTGTTGGAGCAAGACAGCTGCCGACATTTGCCCAGGGTTCAGGCTTCTTGGGTTCCTCTCTTCCCGGGGCTGCGTTTCTCTCCAGGCTCAGCTCCTCTGTTTCCTCCACAAGGTCAGCTGTAGACTGTGAGGCTCTCTAGGCTTTGCTTCTCTCCACAAGGCCAGCTGTGAGCTCTCAGGTGAATGGCTCATCTCTATCCCGGGGCCTTCTCTCCAACATCATACACTGCTCTCTCTGTCCTCTGCCATGCCTTTTATATTTGATTCCCCACCCACCAAGGGGTGGGGCTCAACGCCCTACTGATGTGGCCCAGTCAACACCCTAATCATAACTTAATCATGCCCAGCTTAGCAGACCAGTTTACAAGCATGATCCAATTATATTTTTGGAATTCATAGTTACATCAAATTGCCCAACGGCTGCAAACCCCCTGGACTAGATGAAATTCCACCAGCCCAAAGTCTGCTTCTGTGGCCACCACCCTTCTCTTGGGTGTGTTACTATGGAGTTACATCTGCTTCAGGCCGTGCCTCCAGGTCTCTGGCAGAGCTCTCCCTGCCTGCACAAACAGCACCTGGCTCTGGGTTCCAGTATCATTGTGATTTATAACGCCATTTCCCAAAATGAGGGGTTCTACCACGCGGCTTTCCTGACAAAGGACCTTATGGTTGTTTAATAAGAACATTTTAATCCATTCACTCATTCATTCTGCAAACATGTATTGGGCAGCTATCATGTATGAAGCAGAATGCACTCAGAGAAGGGAATTAACATACAAGCTCCATTTTGTGTTCTTTGCTCTATCCCCAACCCACAGAATCTGCCTGGCAGGTAGTAGGGCTTTATATCATCCATGTTTTGAGTTTTGTTTTTTTTTAATATAAAATCAGTGATTAGGCTTCCCTTTCTTATTTACATATTAATATATTTAAATATATATTTATATATTAATAGATATAAATATACACTATATTTAAATATATATATTGCACAATTCATTTACATTAATTATATTCACAGTGCTAACATCACTACCATCTTTGTCACCCCAAACAGAAATTCTTCACCCATTAAGAAAAAACTCTCCCTTCTCCACCCCAGTCCCTAATAAACTCTAGTCCATTCTCTGTCTCTATGAATTCACTTATTCTAGATATTTCCTATATATGGAATTCTACCCTATTTGTCCTCCTGTGTCTGGCTTATTACACGTAGCTTAATGTTTCCAGGGTTCATCCATGTTGAGCATGTCCCAGGACTTCACTCCTTTTTATGGCCGAATAATATCCCATTGTGTACATATGCCACACTTTGTTTATCCATCCATCTGCCAACGGGCACTTGGGTTGTTTCCACTTTTTGGCAATTGGGAATAACTCTGCCGTGAACATTGGTGTACAGGTATGAGTCCTTGTTTTCAGCTTATTGGGTTTTGCCTAGAAGTGGAATTGCTGGGTCATATGGTGTTTCTACATTGACCATTTTTAGGAACTGCCATTTTCCCATGGTAGCTGTGCCATTTCACATTCTCACAGGCAACGCACAAGGGTTCTAGGCGGCTCTGTGTCCTCCGCGTCCTTGCCGACGGGGTTATTTTCTGTTTTTTAATAATAGCGAGCCTAGTGGGTATCTTCCTTTCTCTTTAACACTCCAGATTTGTATTTCAAACTCCCGAAATGCTTTAAAAATGCGAACTTTCGGGTTTGTTGTCATCCCACGATGAACGTGAGGCTCAAGGCAGGTTGTTTCTGAACGGGGCTGGTTGCCCCTCTGTGTCGGTGCATCTGAGCAGAGGGGCCAACGTGATCGCCCAGATGGCGTGTGAGGGCAGAGCGTTATGTAACAAATCAGCGAAAAGTAAATATTTCTGGAGGTGCCGGGCTCACCTGTCACGGTCAGCCCACGTGGCTCGTGGCATCTACGATTATGGGAAAAGACTTGGGGTTTTTTCTTCGTGTTTTTCTCTTGTTTTATATTCAATGTTTTTAAAGCTGGCTGAGATCTTCAATTGCCCATCATTCAGCTGGTGTATTCACAGGATCGTGAAAACAGAGTTTTTGAGGACAATCAGGCCGGTTGCCTTGGTGTGTGTGCCTATGAGCAGACACACTTAATGGAAGCGTATTTGGCAAAGTTTTACCATGAAGGAATTTCTCTTCCTCGGATAATTGCGTGAACTTGGATAATGTTTCTCTACGTCGGCCTCCTTTTACCTCCCCTGCTTGCGCCGAGACAATGTGTACCAGACAAGGATCAGGGTCAGACACCCCAAGGCAGCCGCGGAGTCTCTCTGGGCTCAGAACGATCGGATGAGAAGTGGTATTTGCCAGCCTCGTCGTGGAGTGGGAAGAGGACTTTTAGGAGCTGGAGAAAGCTCACGAGCTCCCCTGCTGCTCCCAGGGCCCTTTCGACTGTGGCTTCCTGACTTTAGTTAGAAACGTGAATTCCCAGAATATCAGCCACCCCCAAACTCCTGTGTGGGTGCAGAAATGCCTTCCAAAGCCAAATGTAAATTATCTTTTAAATTATTCATGCCAATAATTGAACCAGCTGTAAATATGCATAAACAGAAACAAAGCCATCCAACTACAGATGAGCAGAAAAGCCCACTTACATGCTGAACAAGCAGGGAGGAGGGACGCTGAGGAAGGCTGGAGTGAGGACTGAGCTGGGAGGACAGGAAACCGCCAGCTGAGATCAACAAGGGGAGGCATGGGGCTGAGCAACAGGGAGCGGGAGTGGTGAGGGCTAAGGGAAAGCTTGTCCAGAAAGACACAAGGCCATGGTGGGGTCTGGTTTTCTGACAAGGCTAAACTCAGGCAGAAAATGACGGGTGGAGTCCTGGCTAAATGCTAAGAAAGGAAGAACACAGTACAGTTATCCCTTCCACATCGCGGGGGTTAGGGGCATGGGGCCCCCGCGACCTGGAAAATCCACGTAAAAATTTTTGGCCCTCCCTTCGTACCAGAGAAGTCCGAATTTTTTCTTTTTCTTTTATGGGGTGTTTACAGTACCTTCTTTTAAAATTCGGGTTAAGTATTATGCAATACTATACATATACTTTATGCATTTCTGAGTTTCTAAACTTTTTCCGTATCGTCTGCGGCTTCCGCAAAACTCCCTCAAAATTCCCATTTATTTTCTTATGCGGACTCGCGATATGTCGACACCACGATGGGGGACGTGCAATGGGGAAGGGATAACTGTACACAGTATGTGGGCTGTCTGAGGTCCTCTTGAGCCACAAGACAGTGCACAGAAATAGCACCCCATCTTCAGCATCCCACCCAGGAAGGCCCACTTCTCTGTGGGGTGAGCTGGGGGCAAAAAAGCTCTTCGAAGCAACACGCTCTAAAGCAAGCACCGATTTGGGGGCAATAATAATATGCTGATTGGGAAATGGTTTAAGGTTCTCCTATAAAAAAAAAAAAATAGAAGACTCAAAGCAGCTAGTTGAAACACAATAGGGAAGCGGAATTGGCTCAGGCAGTTGGGCGCCCACCTACCACATGGGAGGTCCCGGGTTCGGTTCCTCCCGACACGAACAGACACAGAAAGAAGACAGCAAGCGCAAAACAACAAGAGGCAGGGGAGAAATAAATAAATAAAATAAAGTCTTTATTTAAAAAAAAAACACAATAGATTTTAATGGTCAAAGAATGTGATGTTGGGAAGCGGGTGTGGCTCAGTGGATAGAGCCCCTGTTTACCATATGGGAGGCCCGGGTTCGCGTCCCGAGGCCTCCTTGTGAGGGCACGCAGGCCTGAGCGGTGCGGTGGGCTGATGCAGCAACCTCACGGCAGGAAGCGGGTGTGGCGCAATGGATAGAGCGCCCGTTTACCATATGAGAGGCCCCGGGTTCGCTTCCCGGCGCCTCCTTGTGAGGGCAGGCCGGCTGGCGCGGCGCCGTGGGCTGATGCGGCAAGACCTCACAGCAAGGGGGAGATAAGCAGACACAGAGAAGACACGCAGCGAATGGACACAGCAGCACAAGCAGCAAGGGGGGGATAAATAAATAAAATAAATAAATCTTTTAAAAAAAAAAAGAATGTGATGTTGTCCAAAAAAGTCCCTGTTCATCCTGACAGTGTGTCCCAAAGCCGACAGGTGAGGTTCATCAACAAAAATCAACAACAAGAATCTCAGTTCGAGTCCTAAGGAAGGGGGCAGGCCACCTGAGAATTAGGCTGGGCATTCCTAAAGGACAAATCAAGCATGAAAGGTGCAGCTCTTTGGCAGATTGTGAACCAGGAGTAGAGGGTTGAGCCGATGTCCATCATCCACCCAGACCCCCGATGGTGCTTGAAGGTTCCTGACTGCACCCAGAGCCACTGAGCAGTGAAGACGGAGAATGAAGGCTGCCAGGTGCACTGGGAGCCTAAGAAGCATCACGAGCAGATAATGCTGGAGATTGACTCCTGTACCCCACAAAAGACGTGTGGTGTGAACTCGTTTGTAGGTCAGATCTACTGAAGATGTTACTATGAGCTAAGGTGTGACTGGATTGAATCAGGGTGGCTCTTAATCCATATAACAGGAAGCCTTATAAAGAGGAAATTCAGCTGGGCCAGAAGTCAGAAGAAGTCCCAGAAGGAGACCATGTGATGCAGTCAGAGACGCAAAGCCAACAAGCCCCAAGGATGGTGGCAAGCCAGCCCCAGCACGCTAGAGGCTGGAGGAAGCATGGCAGGTCGAGATCTTGACTTTGTACTTCTAGCCTCAAAAGCTGTAAGGAAAAAATACTTGTCTAAGCCAGCCAATGTGTGATACTTCTCATAGCAGCTCTGGCAAACTAAGACAGTTAATAATGAGAGAATAGCGAGTGAAGACGGGTCTGTTGATTTGACATCTTATGATAATAGCTCACATTTACTGACAGATTGCTAGAAGCCAGCGACTCCCAAGCCTTTTTCAGTGGATTTTTCTATTTAATATGTACAACAGCCTTAGGAGGTAGTTCTTTTTATTTCCCCCATTTTTTTTTTTTTTTTCTTTTTTGGAGGTACCAGGGATTGAACCCACCCAAGACCTCATACATGGGAAACAGGAGCTCAACCCCATGAGAGTTGGTTTTTTCATTTGTTTGTTTTTAGGAAGTACCGGGGATCGAACCTGGGACCTCGTATATGGGAAGCAGGCACTCAACCACTGACCTACATTTATCTTTTTTTTTTTTTTAAGATTTTTAAAAATGTATTTATTCCTCCCCATCCCAACCCCTTGTTGTTTGCACTTGCTGTCTGCTCTCTGTGTGCTCGTCTTCTCTTTAGGAGGCACTTGGGACCAAACCCGGGACCTCTTATGTGGGAGGGAGGCACCCAATGGCTTGAGCTACCTCTGCTCCCACCATTTTTATAGTTGAGGAAACCGAAGCTTAAAGATTGGAAGACATGCTTAAGGTCACACGGTTAGTAGTGACAGAGCTGGGACCCTGAGCCAACTGCGTGTCCCCAAAGCCCTGCTCAGACCCACCAGGCATGTCTTCCTGTATCCTCAGGTTGCTCAGGTTGAAATGAACCTTGCTTTCAAAGGGATGAAAGTTTTGGGGAGCTCAGGGCCAACCCAGCTTTATTGGGGAGTCCGAAAAGCTCACAGAGAGCAGAGCCCCCTGTGTGGTGGGTGACTTGGAAGCACGACTAATAAAGCAGGGCGTTCAGTAGAGTGACAGGTAGGGCACCCCACACACACACCTGGGGAAGTGCAGACAGCCCCCATGCCAGAGAGAAGGCCTCCAGCAAACAGAAGAAGAGGGCAGCCCTAACCTGAGCTCCTCTCCACAACCAGTGTGGCGGCGGGGGCAGACATTCCAGAAGCGCCTTTTGCCTTTGCCCCACCACGGGGCTTACATCCCCAGGAGGGACGCACAGTGGATGCCCACGTGTGCAAAGCTACCAGTTCCACGCAGACTCCACGTAGGAACCTCAAGCCCCTGCGCTGGCCCTAGGACTCAGCTGTGGGATCAGAGCAGAGCAATGAATTAACTTTACTCTCGGTAGTGCTTCCAGCCGCTCGTTTTCAGAGCATCTCCTTTAAAACTCGGCCAACTTACAGAATAATCTCTGAATCACCGTAACCAAGGGATGCGTGGCATGTTTTGTGGGGTGTTTGGTTCCCGTGCCAGAGTTAAGAGCTTTCCTGTGCAAGGCAGCAATGAGGAGCGAGGCCAGCTCCACGCAGGCTAGCCCACTCCAAGTTCACTGGGAGGCCGAGCGGAGTCTGTCCGTCCGCTTTCTCTGGGCTGTCTGTCGGGCTTTGCTAGGAGGCAATGACCGGGACAGCGTGTCTGTCTGGAGAGGCGTACGGTTTAGGAGGCAAGAGAGTCTCATGGGAAAGGAGACGGGAATCTGGGGTGTGGGGTCAGAGGGACGGGAGGGAGGAGCCGGGGACGGAGTCATTTCCGTCTTTCTTTCTTTTTTTTTTCCTTGTAAAAACTCCCAGTGCTTTTTTTAGAACATGTGATCTTTGCTTTCTTGTTTTTTTTGTTTTTTTTTTAAGATTGGAACCATGTCCCTTGTCCCCATTGATTTATTTTCCTAAGAGATGCCACTGTTTGAGATGATAAGTTAAGTATTCTTGGAGTGTTCCCGGAGCTTCTCAGAAGAGATGATGCATGGGGGGTGGAATATAGTACAGAGCCCCAGAATCCCAGCTCCACCCTTCACTGGCTGTGTGGCCTTGGGCAAGTGACTCAACCTCTCTGAGCCTTATCTGCCTCCTCTGCAGAAAGGAAGAGATTAAAGCCCCAGCCTCACAGGGTTGTTATGAAGGACAAACTTTGTTAAGGCGCATAAAGTGCTTGGTACCATGCCTGGTCCAAGGTTAGTGCTCACTGAGTATTAGCTACTGTCATTATTACATTATCACTGTTAGTATTGTCATTTCTGGGTTTTATTTTATTTTTTTATTTTTATTTTTTAAAAGATACTTAGATTACATAAATGTTACACAAAAAATATAGGGATTCCCATACACCCCACTCCCCACACCTCCCACACCTCCCACATAAACATCCTTCATTAGTGTGGCACATTCATTACAATTGATAAACACATCCTGGGGCTTTGCCACTAAGCATGGACCATAGTTCGCATTGTAGTCTACACTCTCTCCACACAGTTCTGCATGTGTGTGATGATATAAAATGGCCTATATCTGTCATGGCAATGTCACTCAGGACAATTCTCTAGGGTTTTTTATAGCTTTAATTTAAAGATTTATTTTATCTATGTCCCCCCTCCTCCCCCCACATTGTTTGTGCTCGCTCTCTGCTCTCTGTGTCTGTTCATTGTGTGCTCAACGTCTCCTTTTTTTTTAGGAGGCACCAGGAACCAAACCCAGGACCTCCAATGTGGGAGGAAGGCGCCCAATTGCTTGAGCCCCCTCCACTCCCGCTTGTTGTATCTCTCATTGTGTTTCCTCGTTGTGCCTCTTCATTGCATCATTTCATTGCGTCATCTTGTTGCATCACCTCTCCACACCAGCCCGTCACCTCAGCTCGCTGTCTTGCTTGTCTTCTTTAGGAGGCACCAGGAACCGAACCCAGGACCTCCCATGTGGTAGGCGGGTGGCCAACTGCTTGAGCCACATGCACTTCCCAGTCGTGTTATTTCTATTCCTGCTGGGTAGCCTATAGTAGGTTCAATAATTTTTTGTTGCATGAACAAATCAACCCATTCACTACCAAAATGGACATTCGCATTGCCCGGATGGCAGTAGGAATAGGAAGAAAAGAGAGCCCACGAGCCAGGTGCCATTGAGAAAGGTGTGGCCTGCCCCAGGAGCAGAAGGTGGCATGAGGGGTGGCCACAGTCCCTCATCTTTGCTGCATCACGTCCAGTGTCCAATGACAATGCAGAGGGCAGCATCTGGGACGTATAGGCTTTGGGCCAGGTGCGTCTGTCTGTGTAGACACTGTGGCCAGGTAGAGACCGGCCTGGCTGACGGGCAGAATCCTACCCTGTGCCGGAGTCTAACGGGGTGGGGAGCCAGCACCAGGAGGAGAAGCACAGGCCCTGCATCCTGCAGAGGGTCCGCCGGCTCTGGGGACCTGCCCTGCGTCGCCGCCAGCTGTGAGCATAGGTCAAGGTGTCTGTGGAGAGGAAAACGCCAGCTTGTGAGCCTGAGGGGAGAGCCCAAAGGCCCCCCAGGTCAGGGCTGGTCCTCGGCCCCAGGGGAAACTGAAGGACAGGACCCTGCCCAGAGGCAGCCAGCTCTAGAACCATCTCTTCTTCCTGCTCCATCAGAGGCGCCTTTGGAAGAGGACGGGGCAGAAAGCTCACCGGCTGGTGGGCTGATGCCCAGGGTCAAGGGGCTCCAGCCAAGGGGCATCCCTGACTACTGGGGATCAAGCAGAAACAGTGGGTTTTTTTAAAAAGATTTATTTATTTATTTATTTATTTATTTATTTATTCCCTCCCCACCCCACTGTTTTGTGCTCACTGTCTGCTCTCTGTGTGTTCTTCTGTGTCTGCTTGTCTTCTCTTTAGGCAGCACTGGGAACTGATTCTGGAACCTTCCAAAGTGGCGCCACCTCGGCTCCCTGGTCTTCTGCGTCTCTTATTGTCTCTCCTCTGTGTCTTTTTTTGTTGCATCATCTTGCTGTGCCACCTCCCCGCGTGGGCCAGCACTCCTGTGCGGGCCAGCTTGCTTTACACAAGGAGACCCCAGAAATCGAACCCTGGACCTCCTATATGGTAGATGGGAGCCCAATCGCTTGAGCCATATCCATTTCCCATAAACAGGTTGTGAATGAGTAATTAGTGCAAAGCTCCCACACGGCATTTCAGAGGAAAAGGCATCCGAGCAGCCAGCCTTCCGGGGCCGCCAGCACTGCTACCAGTTGCCTTCTGCATTGGAACCAGGATTTCTGTGCAGTTCTGATCTCAAGGTCCAGGCCGCCGGCAGCACTGAGCTGTCTCCTCTGACCCACTTTTGGTGGGCAAGGAGCACGTGCAGAGAACACCCAGAGTTCCTGCTCGCCCACACGCCGTCAGCGTCCTGGCAGCCCCTCCTCGCCCTACCTCCCTGCCAGGCCCTGGGTGTAAAGGCATATGCCAGTCCTCCTGTCACCTGCAGAGGCAGAGACGTGCACCCTGCTGTGCAGCCATGGGATTCACATCAGCAAGGCTGGATTATTAAAACTGTTTCCCTAATGATCCAATCACTGCTTATCTTTGTGTTATAAAATTAAAAATAAATTGTCAAGAATATCTTTGCCATTCTGAAACACAAACTGAATTTTTTTTTTT
>JAQZBX010050593.1:0-19618 GCA_029593785.1 Cabassous unicinctus | reverse complement strand
CAGCCACCGGCCAGGTGGCTCTGGCAGAGAAGAGAGGGTGTAATTGACTTTTCACATCTCAAATTTAACATACCCCAAATGGAAGAACTCTTGATGTTCCTCTTTTAAAATGTTCTTCTCACAACTAGCCACTAAGTTATTCAAACCAGAAATGTGGGCGTCATCTTTAAGAATTTCTTCCATTTCCTGTGTTCCTCATTTCCAGACCATCAGCAAGCTCGGTCTATTTTTTTCCCCAACTTTATCATGCATTCCTATGTCTTACTGCCTGCCACCTTTTTCCAGATTACCATCTATTCTCACCATTAATGCAAATAGCCTCCTGACTGGTCTCATTCTGGCATCTATGTGGAGATTGGATGGGAGGAGTGAGTAAAAAGATCTTACCCTATTATCAATCAATAAGAAAAAAAATCAACACCCTAATAGAAAAATGGACAAAGGTCATGAACAAACAGTTCACAGAAATTAAAACACAGAAGTGTCTCAGGGAACCGATGTAGCTCAGTGGTTGAGCGCCTGTTTCTCATGTACAAGGTTCTGGGTTCAATCCCCGGTATCTCCTTAAAAAAAAAAAAAAGTTTCTCAAAGCCCCTGCCCTCTAATCATATGGTTAGTTTTTCTAGCCTGGCCATTCCCTGCACTAAACCTGGGTGTGGCTGGCCCCACCCTGAATCATCTATTTAGCATAAACTGCAAGGTGTGGTCTGGGGTCCAGCATGAATAACAAAGGACACTCCTAAGGCAGAAAATTCCACAGATTTAGTGGGTATCTCCTTAGACAAAGACCATCCAAATAAGTCAGTTTAGGTATCATCATTTTTATTTACCATTATTGAGACACCTTAATACAGTGAAAGGGGAAATCAGAACAGCAAACAGCTGGGACCCCACCCTCCACATTATGAAGGGGGAGGAGGAAAGACTACAAAGGCCTGACCTGGGCCCGTTAGTAACTCACCCTGCAGTTTGCCCATGGTTCATTCCTCAGACTGTGTACTTTTCTTGTTTCTTAATAAACTCTACTTCCTTGCCTACCCTATGGTGTGTCCTTAAATTCTTTTATGCCACATAAGCCAAGAACCTAGAAGCCCAGAAACCAGGCCCATCTGGTAACATTATTATAGAAGCAAAATCAAAGCAATTAGACAAGAAAATGAAATTAAGATGTTGGGAAGAAAGATGAAAATAATTACTAAAGCAATTGATACGACTATACATTTTGGGGTAAAAGGACAATTAGCAGAAAATATAGTGAATAGAAAGCTCTTTGCTGTTGCCTTGGCCAAAGTCATTTTTGCTCTGTAGGGATTCTTGGGATAACTTTTATACTTTTATTTAGATATAATTTCAAACTTATAAAAATGTTTCAAGAATAGTACATATATCCTTTATCTAGATTTACTAGTTCTATACCTTTCCCCCCCTTTGATTTATCTTTGTCTATATTTACAACTTTATAATTCTCTGTATAGACATACATAATTTGTTTTGTTCTGAAACATTTAAGAGGGTCCTCTAAGCCCCAAATACTTGAATGTGTATTTCCTAGAGCAAGGATTTTTTTTTCTGTAACCAGTTCTCAAAGTCAGGAAATCTAACATTAAGACTCATCTTGTCCACTGTCCATATCCTATCCTTTATTAGCTCTTTTTTCCTCCTAGATCATCTAATCCAAGATCACACACTGCAGTGAGTTGTCATGCCTTTTTAGTCACATTTATTTATTTTTGTTTTCTTGTTTATTTTATTTTAGTCACCTTTAATCTGGAAGAGTTCTTCAGCCTTGGTATTTTTTGACCTTGAGATTTTTTTAAAGAGTATCGACCAGTTATTTTGTAAAATGGCCGTCAGCTTTGATATGTCTGATATCCCCTCATGATGACATAGGGATTAAAAATTTTAGGCAAGAATATTATGTCCTTCTCCATATCATACGAGGAGACACATGATGTTGTTTTATATCAGTGTTGTGATACTAGATTTGACCACTTGCTAAAGATGAGATTTGTCATAGTGTTATTTTCCCCTTTTCAATTAACAAGTCATCTTTAAGGTGATACTTTGAGACTAAATTTCTTGTTTCTCATCAAACTTCTCTTAGTTTTAGAATCCATTGATGATTTTTTAATTCTATCATGTATTTATTAGTTGCATTCTACTATAAAGATGATTTTCCCTTTACATTTATTCATTTATTTATCTATATTTGAATGGACTCACTGATTCTGAATTTATACAATGCATTATAATCCATTATTACATGATAAAATTTTCAACCTAATTTCTGGTGATACAGAATTTCTCTGATACCTTCAATTCTTCTCTTCTTGAGTTCTTAGGCAGACTACCTTTTTTAAAAATCAGTTTTATTGATATGTATTCATAAAACATACAGTCCATCCAAAATGTACAGTCAGTGGTATTTGGTATAGTCACAGAGTTGTGCATTCATCAATTCAATCATAATTAGAACATTTTCATTATTCCAATAATAATAATAAAAACCAAAAACAGACAAAGAAAAACTCATCACCTTTAAATCTCTCTATGCTTCCCCTGCCATACATAGCTGCTATTCTGTTTCTGTATCTCTGGTTTATTTGTATTTATATTTGGTATAGATGGAGTCAAGCAATATGTAGTACCTTGGGTATAGTGGCTTTCCCTTGGTATATTTCTTTTTTTTTTTTTTTAACCCTTACTGGAAGATTATCAATATATTACTAAATACTGTTCTCCACAGTTTGCTTTGGTTGTATTTTTGCCTGATATTTACATACATTTGTTCAGTTTCAAAGAAAAACAATCTAATATGCAATATTACCCATATTCATATTTCACATGAAGTTTCACTATGTTATACAGTTCCTGTGTTACATTTTTTAGCTTTCCTTCTAGTAATATACATGACCCTCAGCTTTCCCTTTCAACCACTGTCATATGCATATAATAGCATTGCTAGTTAAAAGCACTATGATATGCTTTCACCTTTTCAATTCATTTCCAAAGATTAAAAAACAACATTTTTACCAATTCTGTACACGTTAACCCTCAGCTTTCCACTCTCTAACCTCATTCTATTTTCTGGTGACCTATATTCTAGTTATAAACACCATGAGTTTACACAATATATTTAGTTCATAATAGCGCAATCATACAGTATATGTCTTTTTGTATATGGCTTGCTTCACTCAACATAATGTCCTCCAGGTTCATCCATGTTATCCTATGCTTCACGATTTCATTTCTTCTTACAGCTGCATAATATTCCATCGTGTGTATACACTACACCTTACTTTATCCGTTCATCAGTTGATGTACACCTTGGTTTCCATCTTTTTGGCAATTGTGAAGAACACTGCTGTGAAAATCGGTGTGCATATGTCTGTGTCACTGCTCTCAGTTCTTCTGGGTGTATACCCAGTAGTGGTATTGCTGGGTCATGTGGCAAATCTATATTCAGCTTCCTTAGGAACTGCCAAACAGTCCTCCACAGCGGCTGTATCATTCTGTATTCCCACCAACAATGAATAAGTATTCCTGTCTCTCCACATCCTCTCCAACACTTGAAGTTTTCTGTCTTTTTAATAGTGGCCATTCTAATAGGTAGGAAATGATATCTCATTGTAGCTTTGATTTGCATATCCCTAATCTATAGTGATGGTTAAAATTTTTTTGTGTATCTTTTTGCCCTTTGTATTTTTCCTTTGGACAAATGTCTGTTCAAGTCTTTTGCCCAATCAGGTTGTTTCTCTTTTTATTGTTGAGTTGTAATATCTCTTTATATATCATGGATATTAAACCCATATCAGATGTGAGGTTTCCAAATATTTTCTCCCATTGAGTTAGCTGCCTTTTCACCCTTTTAACAAATCATTTGAGTTGCAAGATTTTGAGGAGGTCCCATTTATTTATTTTTTTCTTTTGCATGTGCTTTGGGTGTAAGTTCCAAGAAACTACCACCTAATACCAGATCTTGAGGATGTTTCCCTACATTTTCTTCTAGTAGTTTTATGATCCTGGCTTTTTAATTTAGGTCTTTGGTCTATTTTGAGTTGATTCTTGTATAGGGAGTAAGATTGGGGTCCACTTTTCAGTTCTTTTGGTTGTGGATATCCAGTTCTCCCAGCACCATTTGTTGAAGAGACTGTTTTGTCCATTAACATGGACTTGATAGGCTTATCAAAAACTAGTTGGCCATAGAGGTGAGGGTTTATTTCTAGTATCTTAATTTTATTCCACTGATTGATGTGTTTATCTTTATGCCAATAACATGCTGTTTATTTGTAAATAAACACTGTAGCTTTGGAATATGTTTAAAGGTCAGGCAGTGAGTCCTACATTGCTCTACTTTTTTTAGGATGCTTTTGCTATTTGGGTGCACGTTCCCTTCCAAATAAATTTGGTAATTGCCTTTTCTATTTCTGTAAAGTAAGCTGTTGGAATTTTGATTGGTATTGCAGTAAGTCTGTAAATCAGTTTGGGTAGGATTGACGACATCTTCATGATATTTAGTTTCCAATCCATGAACACAGAATGTCTTTTCATTTGTTTAGGTCTTCTTTTATTTCTTTTAGCTTAGTTTTGTATTTTTCTGAATATAGGTCCTGTACATCTTTGTTTAAATAGATCCCTAGGTATTTGAGACTTTTTGTTGCTCTTGTAAATGGATTTTTTTTCCCGATTTCCTCCTCAGATTGTTCAGTACTAGTGTACAGAAACATTACTGACTTTTTGCGTATTGATCTTGTATCCTTTCACTTTACTGAACTTGTTCATTAGCTCAAGTAGCTTTGACTTAGACATTTCAGAATTTTCCTTTTTCTTAATTTAAAAATTTTTAAAAATTTTTATGAGGCTAGTTTTAATCTTTTCCCCCTGAGATGGCTCCATTGTTTGTGTTCTTTGTCTGCTCGTTTGTTTTGTTGTTGTTGTTCATTGTCTGTTTTTCCTTTAGGAGGCACCAGAACCGAACCTGGGACCTCCCTTGAGGGAGGCAGGCTCTCAACTGCTTGAGCCACAACTGCTCCCTGCTTGTTTTGTTTTTGCTTGTTGTCTGCTCGTTTTTTCTCACTGTCTGCTTGTTGTTTGTCTTCTTTAGGAGGCACTGGGACCCGAACCCGGGACCTCTCATGTGGGAGGCAGGCATTCAACTGCTTAAGCCACATCCGTTCCCCAGAATTTTCTAAATAAAGAATCATGTAAACTGCAAATAGTGAGTTTTACTTCTTCTTTTCCTATTTGGGTGCCTTTTATTTTATTTTACTTTATTTTTCTTGTCTAATTGATCTAGCTAGAACTTCTAGCACAATGTTGAATAATAGTAGTGGCAGTGGGCATCCTTGTCTTGTTTCTGATCTTAGAAGGAAAGCTTTCAACCTTTTCCCATTGAATACAATGTTGGCTGTGGGTTTTTCATATATGCCCTTTATCATATTGTGGAATTTTCCTTCTATTCCTATCTTTCAAAGTGTTTTTATCAAGAAAGGATTCTGGATTTTGTCGAATGCCTTTTTTGCATCGATTGAGATGATCATGTGGTTTTTTTCCCTTCAATTTGTTGATGTGGTGTATTACATTGATTGATTTTCTTATGTTAAACCACCCTTGCATACCAGGAAAAAAATCCCAAAAAATCCCATGTGGACATGGTGTATAATTCTTTTAATTCTTCTCAAAATGCTTGGTAGAATTCACCTGTGAAGCCACCTATCTAGTCCTGGGCTTTTCTTTGTTGGGAGATTTTTGATGACTGTTTCAGTCTCTTAAAATGTGATTGGTTTGTTAAGTTCTTATATTTCTTGTAGCATCAGTGTAGGTTGTGTGTTTAGGAATTTGTCCATTTCATCTAGGTTGTCTAGTTTGTTGGCATACAGTTTTTCATAATATCCTCTTATGATCCTTTTTATTTCTGTAACTTTCCCCCTTTCATTTCTGATTGTATTTATTTGCATCTTCTCTCTTTTATTCTTTGTTAGTCTAGACAAGAGTTTGTCAATTTTATGGGTCTTCTCAAAGAACCAGCTTTTGGTTTTGTAGATTTTATCTAGTTTTTTGTTGTTGTTGATTGTTTTTTGGTTCTCAATTTCATTTATTTCTGCTCTAATCTTTATTTCTTTCCTTCTGTTTGCTTTGGGATTGGTTTGTTGCTCTTTTTCTAGTTTTTCTCCAGTTGTTCAGTTAGATATTTTATTTTAGCTCTTTCTTCTTTTTTAATATAGGAATTTAGGGCTATAAATTTCCCTCTCATCACTGCCATTGCTTTATCCCATAAGTTTTGATAAGTTGTGTTCTCATTTTCATCCATCTCAATGTATTTACTAATTTCTCTTACAGTTTCTTCTTTGATCCACTGATTGTTTGGGAGTGTGTTGTTTAGCCTCTACACATTTGCAAATTTTCCCATTTCCCATCTATTATTGATTTCCAGCTTCCTTCCATTATGATCTGAGAAAGTGATTTGTATAATAGCAGTCTTTTTATATTTATTGAGACCTGCTTTGTGACCCAACATGTGGTCTACTCTTTGTGACCAACATGTGGTCTACTCATGGATCTACAAGATCCATGAGCACTTGAGAAGAATGTATAATCCGTTCTGTATAAAGGTGGAAGAATTCATCTGGGCAAATAAGCATCTTGGAAAATACCTGTAGAAATGATCATTTAAGCTTTGTTGTTAACTTTATTTTTTCAAAATAGAACATTTATCTTTTTCGTCATTGTAAAAGTAATACATGTTCATTTTAAAGTATTCAAACAATTCAGATATATGGGAAGTGGAAGTCAACTCTTTCCTTCCAACTTAGCTGTTTGATCTATTTTCAACAGAAAACTAAAAAAAAACTGCCTGCTGGCAACATTGGTTTCCAAATCTAATCAAATTTGCAAACATTTTAAATGCAGATGCTTTATAGATGCATATAATTTAGTTTGAATTATGCAGATTTAAATGGTCTGTCTCAGAGAGAGTACTTAAGAGGGGCTGGATACAAAGCTGACGTTTGTTTCACAATTAGATGTTTCTTTGGTACTGATAGTAAAATGCCAGTCTTAGCTTTTGACTTGTGGGTTTTCATGATCACTGCACAGTAAAGATGGTTTGATTTATTTGATGAAATACAGATTTCTACTTAGTACATTTTTCCTGTATTTTTATAGGAGATTGAGGTACTAAGAGAGAGTTGTGAAGTTGTGGATTACAGATCCCAGAATGAGGGAAATGAGCTAAGGGTGTCCACCCAGAAGGCAGCATCACCACAGCAGAACAGTGAAGATGAAAATAAAATAGCAGCTAAATCCAACTGGGAGGCAGAAAAGACCACTGAATCTAGAAATGAGGTAAGCATATTGGAATTGGCTCTGGCTTTAATGTACATATTGTGACTTTGACAATTTGTGTTGAAAATGAATTTTGTGTATGAATGTGTTCTACTTATAAGCAAATCTGATATAGGAAAATACTTTTTTTTTATTGAGGGAGTGGTTATTTGATTTACAAAGGGATCATCCCATAGAATTAATTATTTCTGGTTATACTCAAGTTTATATATATCTGTAATCTCCAGGAACTTGCTAGGAGATCTTGTTAGTTGTGTTTGCCACGGCAAAGGATAAAGAGATAGAGGCAGCCAGGCTGGCCAGGTTGACCGGGAGAGCCAGAGGACCCCACAGGCAGATCACCTTCAGCCGGCACTTGGGCCCACATCCTCAGTCTCCTGGCAGGCCACGTGGAGTCATTGGGCATCCAGGAGCCCATTTTGTGCCTCTAACCTAGACTAAGGTCCAATGGGACCACCTGCTTGGCTGCTCAGTGTCTAAACAAACTCTTGGTGAGAAGAGGTATTGAAAGATGAACTCCAGGACAGGCTAAAGATGGATCCTTCCTGCACTCTGGGCTTCCCTGGTGTCCACTCAGCCCTTTGTGGACCTGCCCACATGCTCACCAATCAAGTGCTCCAGAGACAGGCCTGGAGGTCCCACAGCCCTTGAACCCCTTAGTATTTCCACACGAAAGGTGCACCCTTGCAGTCTGGCCCTGATGGTATTCTCAGCCATGACCTGTGTCAACATTGTCTGTCCGTCCCCCGGGGGGGGTGGGTGCTATGCCTTGAATATCCCTGGAAGATGGAGGGTGCCACACCTTGGCTCTTCTGTGACAGCCCATCATCACTGTAGCCTTAACTGCATAACAATACATTAAACGAGGAATTTATGGAGTGAAATCAGAAAACAGCTTTTGTCTCTTTGCTTTCCCCCTCCAGCCTGTTCTGGAGGAACTAATTCTTCCCTACACTTTGGGTGAAATTTAGGGGAGGCCCTGTGACTTCTAGATACTCTCAGATAAAAATCCCTCTGGTCTTCCCTAGTGTAGTAATTGATAATGTATAACCCAGAATAATTCTCAAAAACTGTCAAACGAAAGTTCAACTTCTCCTCTCCCTTCTTGTTCTGCAGCCTGAAGTGGAAAACAGGGGTATGTGTGGTTGGCTTCTTTGTTTTCTCAATTCTTCCTGCCCTGCTGGTTAGGCTGCCTCCTCTGAAGTTGGGGTGGGGGGGCGCTCAGGAAAGGAGTTACTGACTGGCACCAATCTGACATTGGTTTCCCTTGACCATGACTGGGCCTTTGTCTGATAGGAACTTTCATTTCAAAGGTTATTTGTAAACTCCTGCCCCACAGCTGGGAGCCTTTCACCTGCAATTTTCTTGATGTCAAGAGGAAAAAGGCACCTCCCCCTCCAGCTTTAGGATTCCTTCTTGAATTTTCAGTGGTGTACACCTCACCTCTTTAACCACATGCTGGCCATGTAGCACCCGATCCAGGAAACGTGCTCTTTACACCTATAGTCAGGAGTTTACTCACTTCCCTAACTGTTGCAGACCTTGCTTGGCCTTTTGCCCTTTATATTTCTCAGGCAAGCATAGGACAAGAATGCACTGTGTTCCCCAAGCTGCAGGGCACACACACCAAGCTTTCTAAGTCATCTCCTCGAAGCCCTTCTTGCCACTCTTGAAGTGAGAGGGAGGGGTGGAGAGCTCACCCCTCCCTCTCTTTGTACTCCTAGACCACTCCAACTTTAACCCTTTCACAACCCTTAATTGGGCAAGGGACCCAATTGCAGCCTAGTGTGTGTGTCATTTTGTAAAGTATTTGGCACCTATTATCTTAGCCCTTATTAGAAGCTATCTGGGAATAGTTCCATTTTAGCATCCTTTTACACTTGTTTAAAACAAAACACTCCTCCCAGCCACCCATAAGCTTCCAATTGACTTTCCTGTTTATCCGCCAGAGCTGCAGCATTACCTCTGGCTGTCCTCTCCCTTGGTCCTCATCTACTCCCCAAGCCCTGTCTTCCTGCACCACGCCTGGCTCATTCAGCCCATCTTTAACTGCCACCCTTCCCTTGGTCACGAGTTTCCTCATTGGCTTGGCCTCTTTGCCTTCAGTCTTCCCTGTTCCCACGTACCCTATACATCTACGAGATTCATCTTTCTCAAGTACAGGGTGTGTGCCTCTCCCCACCCTGACCCGTATCCCTTCTTTACCTCGTGGCTCACCGTTATCCGTGGGATAAAATCCAGACTCCTTGGCATAATGATCAAACTTCCTACCACCCAACATCCCCTGCCTCCCCAGCCTTTCCCTCCAGCTACTTCTCTATACAAGCCTCTGGCTCCAGCTGCTGTGATCTTTTCTCTGGCCCCTCCACACCAGCAGTCCCACTCCACAACTTTACCCATGCTCTTGTTCTTCTCTCTGCCCCTTCCTGTCCTAAGCTTGTTTTTTCTTTTAAGAGGCCCATAGGACTGCCTCAGCTCACAAGGCTCTCTCCCCACTCTAAACTGGAAATGAGGTGTTTCCTGAAAAACATTCATGCCACATGGTCTTCAGCTTAATGAAACTGTAAGGAGGGAGGTGAAGAAAAAGAGCTGGTTACTGAAAAAAACACATTGTAAATCCAAATCTCATCCCTCTGTCTTGTGTGTGTACATAGTTTTGCTGTACAGCTAAGTCTTACTGTAGCAGAGCAGGGTATATGTGTGGTGTCTATGTGGAAATCAATGGGGAAAAGATGAAATTTTCAGAAAATGGTATTGGAACAACTTAGTCATTCAGAAAAAGTCTGTTTCTCGACTTACATCAAAATAAAATTAGAAATGGATCAAATAATAAAAAGTATGAGAAGAAAACATGAGTGAATATTATTGATTATCTTTGAGAGGCAGTGGTCATTCTAAACCTAACCAAACCCAGGAGCTATGAAGGAAAAGGTTGATAAATTAAGCCCCATAAAAAATTTAAATATCTGTTGGTTAAATATATATGCTTGCATTTGTGTGTGTGTGTGTAATAAAGCATCTCCACATAATGGAATACGATGTAGTTATCTGAAAGAATTAGGTAGGTCAATGTGATGTGAGAAGCTGCAGAACAGTGTGCGTTTCGCCTGGGTATAGTTGAGTAGTAGGAGTGGTCAGGATACTGGCCTTACTCCAGATCCTCAACTGTTTTAATTATTTTATTATGACCATGAATTATTTTTATAATATGAAGTAAATTGACTTTATAATTTTAATCTAACGAAGTGAAATGAGGATCAAAATCACCAAACTCTTCATTCATTTATTCGGTAAAGGCTTATTCAGTGTTACTCAATACCTGCGCATCACAAACACCAGGCAAGGTGTGAGGCGTCGGGTCAGTGGGAACAGCAGTCCTGTGCTCAGGACCTTCCAGCCCGGGAGTGCCACGGGGAGGAGGAGAACTGGTGCCCGTGAGCCCGGTGTGGGTTCAGTGCTATGCTGCAGGGATCAGACAGCATGTAGTGGCAGCACAGAAAAGGGGTATCTCGCTCAGTCATTCCGTGAAAGTAGCAGGAGGCTTCCTGGAGGAAGCAAACTTTAATCTGGGACCTAAAAGATGCAGGAGAGAGGGGGGCAGCGTACTCGACGTAGGAAATAGTACATGGATGCCATACCTGGGAGGTTGTTCCTCTAGGAGGAATGTTCTCTGTGGCTCAGTTATGAAGTGGAAGGGGGCAGACATTGAGAGGAGGCCGTAGAGGAGGGCAGAGACAAGATTATGAAGGACTTTGATTGAGGAATTCAGACTTTACTCAGAGCCACTAAAGCAAAGTTAGGAGCAAAGATGAGAAATAGCATTAAGATAATTTCAGGGTTTTTTTTTTTTTTTGTCTTTAAACATTTTTTGCCCTTTATTTTGCTATAACCATCCCACACAGACTTTATTTCCTATGTGACAACTGTAATAGTAATACACATATCTGGTTGTCTCACAGCAGCCTCGCAGAGCTTTCAACGTAAAGTTCCACGTTTACAAAGGGACCTCCTTCTTCCTTGTCTGATCCAGGCTTCCTACCTCTATTCCAATTATGTGAAATCAACTGGTTTCTTGATAACTTTCTCTGATGTTTCCTCCTTTATACATAATCCCAGATCCTCTGTGGGTCATCTAAAAAAAGGAAATTCTTCTGAATGGTGATGTGAAATTGAGAAGGGGAAATATCAAGATTATATTACAAATTATTTGTAATGTGGTACCTCAGATGTAGAGTTCATTACATATATTGTGAATACTTGTGCATTTTCAAACATTTCCAAATCTCTGATAAGCAAATAAAAGAAAATATGAAAATTATGAAATGCCAGAAAGGAGAAACTGATTACATTTGAAATTGAGGTATGTCATTCCAAACTACTTTAAATGCAAAGGTTTATGCTTTTGTCAAGCCACTAACAGAATCAGAATGCATGTACTATTAGGGTTAACAAGAGATGAAAATGTTTTCGGAATAAGCTGAGGAGTCACAATATTTTATGTGGATCTGCATATTAGGCTTGAATAAAACACAGAGGATGTGATTTATTGGAATTTAGATGATGTCTTTTGTTATACTTCCCTGACATTTTTTTTTTTTTTTTTAAAGAAAGCTTATTGTCCAGCTACACATAGTCTTAGGGAAAACTTTTTTTTTTTTTTAATAAAGCTTATTACTGTTAACTGTTGTCCATAAGTTACTTTTGTTGTAATTTTCTTGTTTATCACCAAATTCTTAACACTTTATAAAAGAACATTCTTACATTGATACTATTAACCACAATCTTCATCCACTACCCAAATCCTAGATTATTCTGTAGTTTCCTTTCAATTGAGATTTCTGTCTACAGCATACCCATTTCAGCAACAATCTCATTTATAAATCAGCAATGTTTGTTATACTCACTATAATGTGTTACCATTAACTCTGCTCATTTCCATACTTTTACAATAAACCTTATTAAAAATTCTTCATATATTGAGCATCAACTCCCATTCTCAACCCATAATATATTCTATTTCCTAGTAACTTATACTCTGGAGTTTACCTCTGTGAGTTTACTCATTGTATTTAGTTCATAATAGTGAGATCATAAAATATTTGTCCTTTTGTGTCTGGCTTATTTCACTCAAGTTTCATCCATGTTGTCATATGCATCCTGATTTCATTTCTTAGAGCTGAATAGTATTCCATGGTGTTTACGTACTACATTTTGTTTATCCATTTATTGGTTGATGGACACTTGGGCTGGTTCCATATTTTAGCAATTGTGAGTAATACTGCTATGAATATTAGTGTGCAAATGTCAGTTCGTCTGATTTATGATTCAGTGTAATACCAATCAAAATTCCCACAGCCTACTTTACAGAATTAGAAAAGGCTATTACCAAATTCATTTGGAAGGGAAAGTGCACCCAAATAGCCAAAAGCATTCTAAAAAAGAACAGAGTGGGAGGAATTTCACTTCGTGACCTTGAAACACATTACAAAACTACAGTGGTCAGTGGTCAACTGGTTTTTGACAAACCTACCAAGTCCTATGTTAATGGGACAAAACAGTCTCTTCAACAAACAGTACTGGGAGAACTGGATATCTATAACCAAAAGAATGAAAGAGGACCCCTATCTCACTTCCTATACAAGAATCAACTCAAAATGGACCAAAGACCTAAATATAAAAGCCAGGACCATAAAACTACTAGAAGAAAATGACCTTGTAGTAGGTGGTGGTTTCTTGGACCTTACACCCAAAGCACATGCAACAAAAGAAAAAATAGATAAATGGGATCTCCTCAAAATTAAACACTTTCGCACCTCACAGGACTTTGTCAAAGGGTAAAAAGGCAGCCGACTCAATGGGAAAAAAATATTTGGAAATCACATGTCAGATAAGGGTTTAATATCCAGGATATATAAAGAGATGTTACAACTCAACAATAAAAAGACAAACGACCCAATTAAAAAATGGGCAAAAGACTTGAATAGACATTTCTCCAAAGTAGAAATACAAATGGCAAAAAAACACATGAAGAAATCCTCAACAACACTCATGATTAGGGAAATGCAAATCAAAACTACAATGAGATATCATTTCACACCTATTAGAATGGCCACTATCAAAAAGACAATGAACTACATGTGTTGGAGAGGCTGTGGAGAGATAGGAACACTTATTCACTATTGGTGGGAATGCAGAATGGTACAGCCACTATGGAGGACTGTTTGGCAGTTCCTAAAGTAGCTGAATATAGACTTGCCACGTGACTCTGCAATACCACTACTGGTATATACCCAGAAGAACTAAGAGCGGTGACATGAACGGACATCTGCACACCGATGTTCATAGCCACACTATTCACGAATGCCGAAAGTTAGAAACAACCCAGGTGTGCATCAATGAATGAACAGATAAATTGTGGTTTAGTCACATGATGTAATATTATGCAGCTGAAAGAAGAAATGAAGTCGAAAGCTATGACAACATGGATGAACCTGGAGCACATTATGTTGAGCAAAGTAAGCCAGACACAAAAGGACAAATACTGTATGAATGCGTTACTATAAACCAAATATATTGTGTAACATACTGTATGATTCAAAAAATTTTATATATATCCAGAACATTTAATTGAGAAATGTATGTTTTAAAAAAATTGTTTATATTTTCAATTATTAAATGTACAAAATTGAAAAAAAAAGTTTGTGTCCTTGCTTTCAGTTCTAAATATATTCCTAGTAATGGGATTGCTAAATCATATAACTGTTCTGTAGTCAGCTTTTTGAGGTATTGCCAAACTGTCTTCCAGAGTCTACACCATTCTACATTCCCACCAACAGTGAAGGAATGTTCCTGTTTCTCCACATTCTCTACAGCATTTGTAGTTTTCAGGGTTTTTTTTTTTTTTTTTGTTGGTGCCCATTCTATAAGGTAAGAAATGGTATCTCATTGTAGTTTTGATCTGCATTTCTCTAATGGCTAGTGATGTTGAACATTTTTTCATGTGCTTTTTTGGCCATTTGTATATTTCCTCTTGGGAGAAATATCTATTTAAGACTTTTGCCCATTTTTTAATTGGGTTGCTTGTCTTTTTATTGTTGAGTTGTATGATCTCTTGATATAACATGGATGTCAAACCCTTGTTGGATATGTGGTTTCCAAATATTTTCTCCCATTGAGTCGGCTGCTGTGATGGTCAGGCTAATGTGTCAACTAGGCCGTGTAATTGTGCCCAGTTGTTTGATCAAGCAAGCACTGGGCTAATTGTAATAAAAGTACATTTATGAGCTTTAATCATCAGTGAGTTTACTACATAGATAGCTGATTACATCTACATCAACCAGGGAGATTGCCATCAGCAATGAGTGATGCTTTTATCCAATCAGTTGAATACTTTAAAAGGGGAAGTGATTTCAGCATTCAGAGAGAATTTCCCAGTTGTCTTTGGACAGCCAACGTCTCCCAGAAACGCATCAAGGACCTTCATTGGACTTTCATCAGAGCCCCTGGTTTGCGGCCTGCCTGCGGAATCTGGACTTCTGCATCCCCACAGTCATATGAGAGGCTCTTATACAATCTCATACTATTTACAGGTATCTCCTGTTGATTCTGTTTCCCTAGAGAACCCTGACTAATACAGCTGCGTTTTTACTTTCTTGACAAAGTTTCTTTAAAAACAAAGTGTTTAATTTTGAGGAGGTTCCATATATCTGTTTTTTCTTTCATTGCTTATACTATGGGTGTAAGGTTCAAGAAGCTACTGCCTACCACAAGATCTTGAAGATGTTTTCTTAGATTTTCTTCTAGGAGTTTTATGGTTGTAGCTTTTATATTTAGGTCCGTGATCCATTTTGAATAAATTTTTGTGTAAGGTGTGAGATGGTTCCTCTTTCTTTCTTTTGAATATGAATATCCAGTCCTCCCAGCACCATTTGTTGAGACTGTTCTGGCCCAGCTGGGTGGGCTTGACAGACTTGTCAAAAATCACTTGGCCATAGATGTGAGGGTCTATTTCTGAGTTCTTCACTCAGCTCCATTGATGAATATGTCTATCTTTATGCCAGTACCATGCTGTTTTTTCCACTATAGCTAAGTAGTATGCTTTAATGTGAGGAAATGAGAATCCTCTAACTAACTGTCTAAAGACATTTTT
This sequence comes from Cabassous unicinctus, assembly GCA_029593785.1. Taxonomy (NCBI): domain Eukaryota; kingdom Metazoa; phylum Chordata; class Mammalia; order Cingulata; family Chlamyphoridae; genus Cabassous; species Cabassous unicinctus. The sequence goes on along the minus strand of JAQZBX010050593.1, from coordinate 4,125 downwards.
GACTATTCAGGGCCCCTTACCCTTCCAAATAAATTTGATAATTGGCTTTTCCATTTCTGCAAAAAAAGGCTGTTGGGATTTTTATTGGGATTGTGTTGAATTTGTAAATCAGTGTGGGTAACTTGACATCTTAATGATATTTAGTCTTCCAATGCATAAATACAGAATGTCTTTCCATTTATTTAGTTCTTTGGTTTCTTTTAGCAATGTTTCTTAGTTTTATGAATATAGATGTTTTATATCCTTGATTAAGTTTATTCCTAAATATTTGATTCTTTCAGTTGCTATTATAAATGGAATTTATATCTAACTTCCTCCTCGGATTGCTCATCAGTAGTGTATAGAAAAGCTACTCATTTTTGTATATTAATGTTGTATTCCACCACTTTATTATTAGTTCTAGTAGCTTAGTTGTGGATTTTTCAGGATTTCTAGATATAAGATCATATCATCACGAAATAGCAAAAGTTTTACTTCTTCCTTTCCTATTTGGGGGCTTTTTATTTCTTTATCTTGCCTAATTGCTCTAGCTAGAATTTCTCTCGCACAATATTGAATAACAGTGGTGGAGAAGACATCCTTGTCTTGTTCCCAATCTCAGCAGGAAAGCTTTTTGTCTTTCACCATTGAGTATAATGCTAGCTGTAGGTTTTTCATGTATACACTTTTCCATGTTGCAGAAGCTTCCTTCTATTTCTGTCTTTTGGAGTGTTTTACCAAGAAGGGATACTGTATTTTGTCAAATGCCTTTTCTGTGTCAATTGAGAGGATCATGTGAGTTTTCTTCTTCAATTTATTCATGTGGTTTATTACACTAATTGATTTTCTTGTGTTGAACCACCCTTGCATATATAAGATAAAACCCACTTGATTTAAAACAAAACAAAACAAAAAACCACTTGACTGTGGTGTATAATTTTTTTAGTGTGCTTTTGGATTTGGTTTGTAAGTATTTTGTTGAGGATTTTTGCATCTGCATTCATTAGAGAAATTGGTCTGTGATTTTCTTTTTTCATAGTATCTTTATCTGGTTTTGGTATTAGGGTGATGTTCGCTTCATAGAATGAGTTTGTTAGCATTCCTTCCTGTTCAGTTTTTTTTGGAAGAGCTTGAGCAAGATTGATATTAGATGATTTTTGAATGATTAGTAGAATTCACCGGTGAAGCCATATGGTCCCTGGGCTTTTCATCTTTGGGACGTTTTTGATGACTATTTCAGTCTTTTTACTTATGATTGGTTTGTTGAGGTCTTTTATTTCCTCTAGGGTCCATGGTAGTTGTTCATGAGTTTCTAGGAATTTTTCCATTTCGTTTACTTTTTTTAATTTGTTGGCATGCAGTTGTTCATAGTATCCTCTTAATGAACTCTATTATTTCTGTGGGGTCAGTGGTAATGTCCCCCATCTCATTTCTGATTTTATTTATTTGCATCTCCTTTTTTTTTGGTCAGTGCAGCTAAGGGTTTGTCAATTTTGATCTTCTCAAAGAACCAACTTTTGTTTTTGTTGATTCTATTGTTTTTTTAAATCTCAAATTCATTTATTCCTGCTCTGATCTTTACTCTTTCTTTCCTCCAGCTTGGTTTGGGATTAGTTTGCTGTTCTTTCTCTAGTTCCTCCAAGAGTGCAGTTAGATCTTCAATTTCAGTTCTTTCTACTTTTTAATGTAAGCATTGAGGGCTATAAATTTCCCTCTCAGCAGTGCCATTGCTCTATCACATAGGTTTTAATATTCTATGTTCTCATTTTCATGTATTCATGAGAAGGACAAGAATGTATATCCTGCTGTTTTGGGGTCTGATGTTCAATAAATGTTAGGTATAGTTCATTTTATCATATCATTCAAGTTCTCTGTTTCCTTATTTATCCTATGTCTAGATGTTCTATCCAGTGCTGAGAGTGGTGTATTAAAGTCTCCAGCTATTACTGTTTAGACGTCTATTTCTCCCATTAGTTTTGCCTGTGTGTGCATCATGTATCTTGCAGCACCCAGGTTAGGTGCATAAACATTTATTATAGTTATTTTTTCTTGGGAAATTCCCTCTTTTATTAATATATAATGACTGTCTTCATCTTTTATAACAGTTTTGCATTTAAAATCTATTTTCTCCAATATTAGTACCACTACAGATTTTTATTACTATTTGTGTGGAATATCTTTTTTCCAAACATTCGCTTTCAACCTGGTTTTGTCCTTATGTCTGAGGTGAGTTTCTTGTAGACAGCTGTATTAGTCAGCCAAAGGCGTGCTCATGCAAAATCCCAGAAATCTGTTGGCTTTTATAAAGGGTATTTATTTGGGGTAGAGCTTACAGTCCTAAAGAGTCTAACTCAGGGTACCATAAGAGGTACTTTCTCACCTAAAGTTATTTGCCACATGTTGAAGCAAGATGGCGGGCGATATCTGAGATGGTTCAACCTTCCTTCTTCCTCTTAAGGCTCCGTGGTCCCAGCTTCTTCTAATCTCAGCTGTAGGCTGGCATAAGTCTCACCTCTCTCCCTGGGGCTTGTTTCTTTCTGGGTTTAGCTGTTCTGTTTTCTTCAGTTGCAGTCTATCAGGCTCATCTCTCTTCCCGGGCCTCTGCCATGTCTAATGGGCTATCTCTATTCTTTTTTCTTCTCCAGTGTATCTACTTCCATGTGATACATGGGGTGGGAACTTATCCCTACATGCCCTAATCAAAGCCCTAATCTTAACATAATTTAATCAAAGACATCTCAGCTGAATCTAATACAATCAAAGGGTATCACGCCCACAGGAACAGACTACTTTAGAAACAAATCAAATCTCTTTTTCAGAATTCATAAATGATATCAAACTGCTACAAGAGCATATAGATGACTCATTTTTCTTTATCCATTCTGTCCATCTATGCCTTTTGATTGGGGAATTCAATCCATTAATGTTCAGTGTTATTACTGTAAAGGCATTACTTCATCCATTTTATCCTTTGACTTTCCTTTGTGATATCATAATATTGTCTGTCTTTTTACCCTTTAAATTACCCTTACTAATAATTTTATTTCTATACTCTTCTCCCAGTCCCTTGCCCTTGTTTTTTCCTTTCAGGCTGTAGCATTCCCATTAGAAGCTATTGTAAAGCTGGTCTTTTGGTAACATACTCTGTTTTTGTCTGTCTGTGAAGATTTTAAACTTACCCTCAGTTTTTTGAGGGACAGGTTTGCTAGATAAAGAATTCTTGCCTGGCAGTTTTTTTTTTTTTTTAAGTATCTTAAATACATCATACCACTGTTTTCTCACTTCTATGGTTTCTGATGAGAGATCTGTCCTTTTTGATTTTTTTTATTTGTAAAATGATATATAAATACATATGCATATATGTGTGTCCTTTTTTTTTTTTTTTTTAAAGATTTATTTATTTATTTAGCCCCCACCCCCTAATTGTTTTGCATTCACTGTCTGCTCTCTGTGTGTTCTTCTGTGTCTGCTTGTCTTCTCTTTAGGCAGCACAGGGAACCGATCTTGGGACCTTCTGGAGTGGGAGAGAGGCACTCAGTCTTTTGCGCCACCTCAGCTCCCTGGTCTGCTGTGTCTCTTATTGTCTTTCCTCTGTGTCTTTTTTTTGTTGCATCATCTTGCTGCACCAGCACTCCTGTACAGGCCAGCTCCCTGCATGAGCCAGCTTGCCTTTCACCAGGAGGTGCCCTGGGAATCGAACCCTGGACCTCCTGTATGGTAGATGGGAGCCCAGTCGCTTCAGCCACATCCATTTCCCAGCACTTAGTCTTGTTGAGGTTCTCCCTTGTATCTGAATCTGATGCATTGCTTTTCTCTTGCTGCTCTCAGAATTCTCTCTTTATCTCTGATATTTGTCATTCTGAATAGTAGGTGTCTTGCAGTAGATCTATTTGGAATTCTGTTTAGGGTGCATTGTTCTTGGATATTGATATTTATGTCTTTCATAAGGTTTGGGAAGTTTTCAGTCATTATTTCTTCAAATATTCTTTTTGACCGTTTTCTGTTCTCTTCCCCTTCTGGGACACTTATAACATATGTTTGTGCATTTTGCATTGTCATTCAATTCCCTGAGACCTTGTTCCATTTTTTCCATTCTCTTCTGTCTTTTCAAGTTCTTATTTTTTAAGACAAAATCCTTTTTTTTTT
>JAQZBX010050592.1:0-19615 GCA_029593785.1 Cabassous unicinctus | reverse complement strand
GTCATCCATAGAGGATTAAAGGTTTAAATATACTTTGACCAAATAAGCACACTTGTAGGTCAAAGTTATAATTTGATTAATGGGGCATTTTTCAAATTCCTATTTTACAGGAATGTATATTTTAAATTTCTGCTAATGAAAGTTCAAAGGGTAAGAATATTGAGCAAGACATACAATTATTTTTACAAAACATAACATCCCTTGTAATGTTATTTCACCTCTATAGATTTTCAAATCAATTAGAGCATTTGAATGAAAACATGGACCAAAAGAATGAAACCTCAACTGACTTCATCCTCCTGGGGCTCTTTCAAGAGTTCAGACACCCCCATTTCCTCATTCTCATTGTCCTTCTCATCTACTCCACTGCCTTAACTGGAAACTCTTTCCTGATTCTTCTCATCTGGCTGGACTCCCACCTCCACACACCCATGCACTTCCTGCTCAGTCAGCTCTCCCTCATTAACCCTGGCTTACATCTCCAGCACAGTTCCCAAGACAGTAACTAACTACTTCACAGGGAAAAAGAACATATCCTGTTTTGCATGTGCAACTCAATTGTTTTTCTTTCTTACACCTGGAATTGCTGAGTGTGTCCTGTTAACTCTCATGGCCTATGACTGCTACATGGCTGTCTGTAACCCCCTGAGATACACAATCCTCATGAGCCCAATAGTATGTCTCCAGATGACTGCAGCAGCCTGGATTGGGGGAGATCTTGCCACTCTTGTCCATACCATCTACCCAATGCATTTCCCTGTCTGTGGTTCCAGGGAGATAAACCATTACTTTTGTGAGATGCCTGCCATCATGAGGCTGTCTTGTGTGGATACATCAGCCTATGAGATGGTGAAATTTGTGACAACTATAGTGTTTCTCCTGGTCCCCTTTATTCTTATCCTGGCTTCTTATTACCTCGTCTTCCTGACTGTCCTCAGGATGAAATCCCACAAGGGGAGGAACAAAGCCCTGGCCACCTGCTCCTCCCACTTGACTGTGGTGAGTCTCTACTTCGGTCAGGCCATCTTCATCTACATGATACCGAGCTCCTACTACACACCTGAACAAGAACAGATAAGAGCTATGCTTGGCACCATGGTGACCCCCATGCTCAACCCCATCATCTACAGTCTGAGGAACAAAGAAGTGGATTCGGGCTGTGAGTAAAGTAATGAGAAAATTTTGCAAAGGTGAAGGTAGCACATATCTACATTGTTCCTCTCAACAGAAGTGCCACCCTCAAATTAAAGTTACATCATAGTCCATCCAATCACTTAGATGTTTTGATGTCAGACTAGAAATACAATACCAAGGTTGAAAGCAAGAGAATTCAGGCTCATATATTTTATCAAACATCTGTTGGAATGTACATGATTTCAGGCATAAACTGGAGGTACACATTGAGTACAATTTTAATGTCTTATTCATTATTACAATTAATTTGGCATACTCTGGTTAAACCTAAGTATTGTTATTCTGTTATTACAAAGATATACAATAAATCCTTAAACAATACAACAGCATACACTGATATCCAAATTAGGTTCTTTTACCTTAGGATTTCACTTTATAAAGAGAAACTTTATTTCAATCTCTATTACAGGTTAAGAGACACTGTCCCTTTGCCCAACCAATTTGGCAAATCACTTCACAGGATTTAATAAATGTGAAGATATGTGAATCCTAAAATTCAGCAATTTCTATTCCAAATATCTATTGTAGAGATATTCTCAGAAGTGTGCCCTAAGAGAAAAGATTCTGGATATTTGTTAGAACAGTGTTTCAGTAGAAAAAAAAAGTAAGAAAATTTAATGTTAATTAACAGGCAATGAAATAAATATTAATGATTAATTAATATTAACACAATGAAATATTATCTTTAAAATAAATAACCAGAGATACTTCATCAGCATAAAATAATATCAAAGATAATATTAAGGCAGGAACTCAAGTTAAAAAATATACATGTAATATAATAACACATAAAAATTTTTAAAAAACTTAATAATTATGGACATACTCATATATGGTAGAGTAGAAGCCTACATTCCTGCTCCAAGATAGTAATGATCTAGAGGTAGGAAAGAAAATGTGGAAATTAGTTTGAGAATGGATAAAATGCGTCTCAGTGGTATTGGTAATGTTTTAATATATTTAGAAAATTTGAAGTATATGGCAGAATTTTTGAATTGCTAAATTTACATTATATACTCAACATATTATAACTTTACTTTTGTGACTTTGAAATAATTGTAGTAAAATTATTATTAAAATAATTTTTTGCACGTGTGAATATTTCATATATATGTGTGATTGTATCCTATATTTCTTCTCAGTTTTTTAGTTTCAAGTAAATTCAGAAAAATTTAGGGACTAACAATTTCATTATCATTTGGTTTTAAATCTTTTATTTCCATTGTAATTTCGTCTGTCTTAAGAATAGTATTGAGGTGATATCCAATTTGGTGTTCTATGAGATCCTACTGAGGTGTGCATAAGTATTACCTCTGGGATGACCTCCCGACTCTCTTTGAAGTCTCTTAGCCACGTGAACCCATTTCTCTTTACCATTTCCCCCTTTTATTCAGGTCTTTTTCCTATCATGTTGTCAGTTGGCACTTGGTATTAATCCCTCGTTGCCAGGGAGGCTCATCCCCGGGAGTCATGTCCCACGTTGGGGGGAAGGTAATGCATTCAAATGCTGAGTTTGGCTTAGAGAAAGGCCACATTTGAGCAACAAGGAGGCTATCAGATGGTAACCCTTAGGCACCCCATAACAGTAGGCTAAGTTTCAATTAGAAGAGCAAATACTCATAAGGCTAGTCCTCAATAACAAGAACCCATCAGTGGGCCATCCTCTTTTGCCAGACACTGCCTCTGCACTCAGGGGACAGTTGCTGCTCCCTTGGGGAATGTAGCCGAGCTCTCCAGGCTGGGAATTCAGATTCCCTCATTAATTGAGTAATTGTCTACCCACCATGACCATGCCCCATCCCTTGATCATTTGAACAACTTTATATATCTTTCATGTATATTCAGATGGACTTACTCCCATGAATCTCCCATCCCAGACACCCCGCACCAATGATCCTCTGCAGCCCCCTTGTAACCTTTCTGTGATCCAAACCTTCCTTGAATATGAAGCCAATATAATAACAAAATACAATTAATGGGAAAAAGAAATAATAATGATAATTTTAAATGCAAGAGATAAATACAAGGAGACTCAGAAGAAAAAAAAAGGAAACTAAACTAATAATAAAATATAATTAGTGGATTGGAGCATTTGAAAAAATGGGAAAAAAAAACAAAAACTGAGAAAAAATACTTTTTTTAAAAGAAATTAGTCTTTTTTCCTTTTATCACTGTAATATTGGATGTCCAGTATATAGTGAAACCTTCCCCCTCTCATTCCCCAGTGTCTCCCAAATTTTGATTTAATTTTCAAAGAAGTTTTAGGTCACAGCAAAGTCACACATGGAATACTAGAGACTCCCACATACCCAACCTCCCTCCCCCTTCCCCACTCCATATTAAAACCTTTAAATTTTTTTTATGGATGTTATCATTGTTATAACTGCTATACAGATAGTAAAATATAGCAACTAAAATTTTCAGTGGTTTACAGTATAGTTTACAATTTAGACTGTACAGTTTAATAATTTTTGATGATATTTACCATGTCCTGTGTCCATTAATGTAAGGTAATGGAGAATATTTCCCATGACCACTATGTACCCCATTTGATCTTTTCTGTTCCTTCCTCCCCACCCCCTGGGGCATATGACTCTTCCCTGAGGGACCCCTGAGGGCTCTGGTGACACCCAGGTCCTATACAAGTGAGTATAGCCCCAGAGATTGATGCCTAATTAGTGGGTTCTTCATTGGCATCTGTTTTCCTGAGAGTGACAGAGTTGGACTCAAATAAGTCATCCTTGCACATGGTCCATCAGTCCCTTCTACTCAAACCTATATGTGATGCAGGAGTTTTTAGGTGTACTTCCAGATACTGTATCCTCTGGCCCACCTATGTGCCAGCTGTGCCTGGAATCTCGGTAGAGCTGCAACTCCTGCCCTACAGCTCAATGGACTTATCCAAGTAGCCTGGCGAGGAGACGACGATGAGCAACGGCCATCCCAGAGAACGAAGAGGGCCTGCAGCTGAAGGCAAGATAATCCCATCTACTATATCCATGGAATATAAGCCCTCTCTCACTTGGAGGTGGAGTGGACATCACCATCCAAGTCCCTTCATGATTGGGGGAGGAGCTGTGGACTAGAGTGAATTTGGTTGTGTTCTGTTGTAGACATATTGTGATTCAAGCAATGGAAGAAATTGTAACAGTGAGGTGGAGCTGGTGGCCACTGGACATTTTTGGGGCAGGGAGAGGAGGGGCAGTTGAAATACTCAGGCTTTTTTGGGACTTTGGGGGTTGTCCTGAGTGGCGTAGCGGCGACAGATGTAGGCCATTTTCCATCAGAATATACCATGCAGAACTGGGTGGGAGAGAGTGTGGTCTGTGATGTGAACTGTGGTCTATGCCCGGTGGCAAGGCCCCAGGATGTGTATATCCATTGCGGGTGTTGTACCACACAGATGAGGAATGGTAGTGTTGGATGTTGTTGGAGGTGTGGGCAGTGGGAAACATAGGAATCCCTGTAATTTCTGAGTAATATTTAAGTAATCTAAGCACCTTTTATATATATATATGTATATATATATATAACAAATAACATTTATGTAAACAAATGCACATATATGCATTTGTATTCATATATCATTTTACAAATATTGGTATGTATTGTGAAAAATTTGATTTTTACCCACAATAAAAAAAAATTTAAAAAAAGTACATACCAATATAGCAAAATTTGGTTCTGTAGAGGATTAATATAAGTCAGAAACCTTTATCTTGACCAATAAAGAGAAGAGAAAAAAAACAAGTTCATAAATAAAACTTATTTTATATAAAATATAAACTTAAAAAAAAAAAAAGAATAATATTGAGGGGAAACCCAGCCCGGCCCTAGTCTGCAGGCGCTACGGTCGCCACCGCCTCCCGGACCTGTGGGGAGGTCTTGCGCAAGATGGAGCAGTGTGATCTGGACTTCTGAACTTGACCCAAAAAGATAATACGTACAAACCCTTCAGCATGCTGAGGAGGTCGGACCTGAATTGAAGTGGGCGAGGAGAAGAGATGCTGGCGTGAAGGGTCACTGCAGAAGTTACTCGGCTCCCTCAGCCTTTTCACCATTTTCTGGCACTTGCTATCCATCTGCTTGACACTGGAGGGCCAGACTCTGAGCACGGAGGGATTGAGCTGAGCTACTGGACCGTCCCTCTCACAGCAGGAATGCAGACACGTGTGCCCACAGTAGACTCTGCCACTCAAGCCCCACTCCACATTGGCCTCTTGAACAATCAGCCCCATTTATAAGGCTCACCTCTCTTTCTCTTCCCACCAAATCTGCCCCTTCTTTTTACTATTTATCACATAGCGAGAGTGAACCATGTATATGCCTGTAGTTAAATTTGTGGAGTTCAGATGGAAATTAAAGTGTTAACCAATAGCAGATGAAATTTTTAAAAAAGAACAGTGAGATGGAAAACAAGGATGTTCCAATCCACTTGCCATCTCCTTGACTTTGAGCAGGTTGGCTTGTACTTGATGGCTTTCACTCCCAAATATTTAGTGAATGCCAACTACTCATTCATTAATCATTCATTCAATAAATTTTTACGGACACCTAATATGTGCCAAAAAGTGTGTGAGGCTCAGGGGATTTCACAGTGAACAAAAGTGGCAAAGTGCTTTCCTTCAAGAAGCTAACATCCTGGTGGGAGAGACAGACAATAACTAATTAAGCAAATAAATATATAATATATATCAATTTGTGATAAGCACTGTAAAATGAAATGAAACACAAAAAGGAGGTAAAGACATATGGGTACATAAGCATTCTGGAAGGCTGTACTCAAGATGAATAAGAAATAAACCTATAGATTTAAAAAAAATGTATTTTCTAGTTTTTCTACAAACATATTACTTTTGAAAAAAAGGTTATTCTAAATTTACCGAAAGTATTAGATTTGAATGTCCACATGATTGTGTCTCGTATTGCATCGTAATTTTATGATGAAAACTGTTGAAAAAATTCAACTGGAAAGCAATGCATAGTCTTTTTATCTGGAGTGTGGTTTCTGCACATTTTAGGAATGTCAATGCTTGGAAATATAAGGTAAATAAATTATAGAAAAACAGACATGTTTATAAAATGCCTTCCTGATGGATAATTTAAAATAATGAATAATCTCGTCAAGTCTTGGTAAATTGCAAAATTTGCTAAGTAGGTCAGAATAGAAAATGATAGCATTTAGATGTAAGATGCAGACCAAAACATCTAAGCATGCACACACGCAAACACTGTTTCTGATGCTGTTTTCTTTTGTCTTGTTTTGTTACATTTCTACAGGCAAATGGAGGGTGAGTGGCTTTCTACGAAGCCACACAATAAAACGTAAAGTGCTGAAAAAAAAAAAGAATAGTATTGATATTCAGATAGTATCCTACATATATTGTCAGTTTTTACATGACTACTTTCCCTTTTTCTCCTCAATTTTCCCTGATCACCAGTTTCATTCTGCTTCTCCATTGAAATCTATTAGAATGCGTTATGTCCTTGTAGAGTACCTGTTCTTAAAGATATATATTTTGGAATTGGTTATTGGAGTTTTTCCATTCCCCAAATCTCACTGTACTATAGGACTAATTGTGTTTTTTCTCTTTTAATCAAAGCTTTTTAAAAATAATATGTATTCCTGTATATGTATCTAATACATTGCTTTTAACTGTACATAATATTCTACAATATTTCAGAGCACTGACATTCACATATTTGACATCTATTTTCCTAGAGATAGATACCTAGTTACCCCCAACTCTCCACAACCACAAATAAAGATGTGGTTAATATGTACTTCTAGGACCTCTTTTGAAAAATATGTGTGTGTAAGTTTATTATATTTTGGATTCAAACAAGAATGAGACTGATAGGCCACAGGTGAATTCAGACTCTATTATATAAATTATTGCCAGATTGTACAGAACAATGTCTGTATCTGTTTACCCCATCTTTGGCAGTACCTAGGAATTTCAGGTTTCTCAAATCCTCTCACACATGTTATTATCAGTGTTACACAGTTATGCAAACAAGATGGGGGTAAAATGTTAACTCATTTTCATTTGCATTTCTTTGTAATTTCTATTACAAATATCACTGAATTCATCTTCATAAGATTTGTGAGCCATTGGTCCCCCTAGTATGAAATGCTCATCTCATAAACAAAGCTATTTTGAACAGAATTTCCGACTTCTTGCTCATTTTCAGATATTCCTGTAGTGTCAATTTATTCAGATACTGCAAATATTATTCTCAGTCTGCAACATATTTGGAAACTTTGTAGAACTTTTATTCAAATAAATGTTGATATTTACTTGGGTCATATATAATAATTTTTACCCTTTAATATATGCTATTGAAAGCACTTTTCCCAAGTTTAAGGTCAAAAACATATTCATCAAATACTTTCATTCTTAACTTTTATAATTTTAAATATATCTAAAGTCAACCTTTACATATGTTGTGTGATAATGTTTCAGCATTATTTTCCCTATATAGAAAAGAAAACATCATCTCTAAAAACCATGTTCCCCCACTAATTGGTATATCTTTTTTTTAACTAACCATGGTCAATGGTTTACATTATGGCTTACATTTTGCACTGTAAACTTTTATAAGTTTTGATGAAATTTAAAATGGCCTTCTATTTCAATGGAAATAAATTTTTTAGCAGTTATTTGTTTCTCAGGCTTTCTGTGAGCCACTCATTTTCTTCTTCTCAGGCATTATACCCACTATTAGCATAGCCGTAGTGGCCATAGTTGCCAGGAGGTACTGCTTCACCCAGGCATGCATGCAGCATACTGCCAGAGGAAGAGGGAAAAGGCAGCATGGGATGGTTAGGAAAGGCCAAGTATCACCCGAACTGCGTCTTCAGTCCCAGGGCCTGGCGGGACAGCTACTTCCCCATTTACCTTTCTTTTGATTTTTTTTTTAACTTAAAATTTAGCCTAGACAGTCTCCTCCAGATCTCTGAACATCTGAAGCAAAAAGTAAACTCAGGTAAGACTGAAGGGAAATTATCAGGAAATAGTATACATGTAATTATCATGGATAGTTAATAGAAATGCACAGTTGCCTTTAAAACAAATGTTTCATTAGGATATTCATATAATTATTCTAAAAAAAAAACACAGAAAAATTTTAGACACCTAAGGCTACCTATAATAAAGACTACCAGTTAATTCCAATGTCACTAGAGCTTCAATCAGATTTGTTAACTGAAAGAGAGAAAATAAACATACATTCATGTCTGTCTTTCTGAGCCTGAAGGAAGAATGGTGGCTTTGTCAGCAGAAAGTTTGGGGATTTGAGCATGATAGAGAGGGTAGGAGTCAAGGAAAAATGCCAGGAAGAACCAGGCAAAGACATACGGTGCCACAAGTATCCACTTAGTTTTTACATACAGTGCTCCTGGTGCTTCATCTTGGCTTGTTGTGATGGGAATATTATCTTTCATGTCTGGATAATTCTACAGATTCTTAAAATATAGAGAAAGATAGTCTGAGTTACCTCCCCATGTGTGCACACACTCTTTATTATCTTTTTTTATTTTCTTGGTAAAATTTTTAATGATGACATTATTTTCCCAATTCTCACAGCCCTTCTAAGTACATTTCTTTCAGCCTTTAAATATATGTAATTACATGTTGTGGACCTATGTTAAGAAAATGTCCCTATCAATGTCCAGCTTCACCCATTGAGCAATGAATCTATAAAATACTGTTCCTGGCTATTTTTCTGGAAGTTATTATAGGTATTTGTGTAAAAACGCTATCGGCATTTTTTTTTCCCTGTCAAAATCTCTCATTTTTTTAAATTGTCATTTAAGACATATTCTGTCATGGGACATTTGCTACTCCTCTAAATAGAAGTTTAGTGTTTAGTCTGTCATATTGCTAGAATCCAGATTTGATCAAGAATGTGTTTATGTTCTTTAGCATATTGTTTGATTTATTCTAATTCAGTAAGTGTCACCTTGCTCTTTTATTAATCTATTATTCAGAAGAGAATTGTAGAAGGAAGAAAATTTCTTATTTCAAATTTGAGGGAGAGTTACATACCTACTGACATTTAAAAACAATCCAATATCACAGTTTGGAATATGTCATCCTGATTCTCACCTCAAATATCACCACCTCTTTACTCCTCAACCCACTACAGATTGGCCCCTGCACTTGGAAGACCACCAAGGCACTTGTATTAGTAAGGTTTTCCAGAGAAAAAGAACCAACAGAATATGTGTGTGTGTGTCTAAATACTAAGTGATTTTTATAGGAATTTGTTGACACAACCATGGATTTTGAAATGTCTGAATTTTACAGTGCAGGTTGCAAGTTGGAAATTCTGATAAATTAGAACTTCCCAGGACAAATTGGTTGGATGAAGTAAAGACAGAAATTCTTCTTACTGACTGCTGAAATTCTTATTTCTTCCTTTAGGGCTTTTAACTGATTGTGTGAAGAGACTCCTCACATTGTGAAAGGCAGTGTCTTTTATTGATTGTAGATATAATCAGATACTGATGCAATCAATTGACTAATGATTTAAATCCATCTACAAAATGCATTCACAGTAACAATCAGTGCAGTGCTTGTCTAACCAAACAAATGGCTTTTTGAAGCTTCATTTACAGTGTCAACTGTGTAGCAATATCTTGTAGTACTGGGACAATGTTCTTCAGGAGACCTTGTATGCTCTAAATCAGTGTCCAATCTATGGTACTCTTATCCCACAGCCAGGATTCATGCATCTAGGACTCATGGGCTGGAAATGAGACTAGTATCTCCTATATTCAGGTGTACTCTTTGCCTACATTATGTAGTAGCACTCCTAATTCCCCTTGATTATCTGGATCAATCATCCCAGCCAGTATAGAATCTTCTTTCTTTCCTTTTTGACTAAGAGGCATGAGGAGCCAGCATGGTTGGGTAGCAGCCTTACCTTCCAATTCTATGCAAACATTGGTGTGTCTCTTTGTGGAAGCACCTCTTAAAAAGAATAGGCTTTCCAGTTCAAGAGGTTTTGGATCTGTAAACTATAGCAAGACAGGGAATTTAGAGGGAATAAGACTCTCTGTTTTATGATTCAAGTTTGCCTTCTATTCAATTGACCTATAACTCTTCTGCCTCTACAGATCAAGTAAGAATTTACTAGACTGCTAATGTATTTCAATTCTAAGTATCCAGTGATCAACTAACCAACACAATAGATCTCTGCTTCTTGCTTTGACACTGCTGTCCATTATGTTAACCAAACCCACTATCTCTATAGCTATTCAGGGATGTGATTGGCTTTTGCCAGCCCAGGACCAGAGCATTCCCTTTGTAGCTAAGGATCCAAGATCCATGCAGCAGTTTCCACAATAATATCTGACTTTCAAAGAACAATAACAGAGCTATTCAGGGTATATGGAGTTCCTCTAAAAAATGTATTCCTCACAATCATGGTGAAAGGTATATCCTCTGGTTGAGCATTTCTTACAAGATAAACCCACTCTAACATTCTGATTTTTCTTTAAATTTGTATCCTCTCATATATTTTTGATGTAGGCCAACTTTTTCATATAATAAACTTTATTTCTAAAGAAGTTGTAGATTATGGAAAGTTTATGTCAAAAGCATAAGGGATCATTCCTCAATCTTGAGGATTTTGGCATGGTAGTACCCACACTGTTTCTAATTGAGAGGGAGCTTAGATGCCATGAGGCAGATGTATGGAACTATCTTGCTTGCAGTTGCAGACACTCTCTGTTCCTTGTGATAGGCCTTGTCTATCATCATCTCCTTGTTAGTTGTCCTGGGTGAGTCTAATTTACTGAAGAATAGGTGTTGCAACTCTGCTGAAATTCAGGGCTGAACTGGCACATGGAGTAAACAGAGATTTAAATCTCTGGGACATATATTTATCAATATAATGCTAATAATAGATTCAAATAAATGGGGAAGAAAAGTCATGTGTAAATGAGTTTAACTCTGTAACACTGGGAAGCATAAATTCCAAAGTAAGACCCCCTCACAGGGTGCCTGAGCTGTCTTCACTGTTTATAGTCTCTGGATGTCTCTAGAGATCTCAGGAGACCCACTATTTAAGGCACTGTTTACAGTGGCAATCAATGAGATCTTGCTGGGATTTGCATAAATGTAACCTCTGGAATGTCTTCCCTACTAACTTTGAAATCTTTTAGATATAAAAACTCATTTGTACTTACCATTTCCTTCTTTTGGCCAAGGTCTTTTTCCAGATGCATTGTTACTTGGAGCTTAGTAATAATTCTTCAATGCCAGGGAGGCTCAACCCTGGGAGTCATGTCCCACCCTGGGGGGAAGGTAGTGTGTTTCTGTGCTGAGTTTCACTTAGAGAGAGGCCAGATTTGTGCAACAAGGAAGCTTTAAAGAGGTAAGCTTTAGGCAGTATATAATACTAGGCTAAGTTTCAATTTCATAAGAAAATTTTCATAAATACATCTTCAATGTCAAGGGCCTGGCCTAATGGTTTGTTTTCCTTCACTGGGCACTACCCTTGTACTCAGGGAATTCTTGCTCTCCTCTTAGAGAATGTAGCAGAACTCTGTAGTATGGGAATTCAATATTATTTTGTTTATTCTGTGGGTCTCCACCCCCAATGACAATGCCCCATGAACACTTCAACATATTCATATGAGTTGGAAGCATGCTTCAGGTCACCCATTTCACATGCATCCCACATCTGACACCCCACACCAATGATCCTCCCCCCCACAGTTGTGACCCCTTTGTGATCCAAATCCTCTCCAAAAATGAAACCAGAAAATAATGAAATAAAATCAATAAGAAAATGAAATAATTTTAAAAACAACCAATAAAATACAAAAAAAATTTAGAAGTTGAAATAATAAAATGAAATTAAGCATTGTGTATTTCATCACTGTGAGATGTGTTGTCTTGTATGGACAGTGATATTTTTTCCATATATTCCCCCAGTGTCTCATTTTTTCATTTTATTTTCAAAAAATCTTTAGGATACAGGAAAGTCACATAAAGCCCTCCACTCTTTCTCTCTTCCCACTAATACAATTTTGTGTGCAGATGGTACATTTTTTACAATTAATGCACAGATACTGAAGCATTGCTGCTAACCATGGTCAATGGTTTATATTATCGTTTATATTTTGGATTGTTCCCTTTTATAGGTTTTGATGAAATTTGAAGTAGCCTGTATCCATTATTGCAAGATCATGCTGAACAACTCTAATACCCTAAAAATGCCCAACATTCCATCTACTTTATTTTTCCCTACCCCTTCTCCTTGAAACCTATGGCAACTACTATGTTTCAATTTTTGAAGAATAAGATGTATAGTTACTTGAAATAATATTCAGTGCTTGACACATTGGTCTGTCTTATTATTATTCTACTATAGACATTATTATTCTAGCAATAGAAGAACTCTTATCATTGATATAAAGGCAGTGGTCACCAGAGGTTCTGAGGGATGGGAGAGGGAAGAATAGGTATAATATGGGGGTATTTTCAGGACATTGGAGTTGTCATGCATAACATTGCAGTGACAGATACAGGCTATTGTATATTTTGTCATAATCTACAAAATTCTATGGGACAGAGTGTAAACTATAATTTAAACTGTAGTTCATGGTTAGTAGCAATGCTTCAATATGTGTCCATCAATTATAACAAATGTACCTCACTAATGAAAAATACCATTAATGTGGGAAAGTGTGGGAGAGAGACGGAATTGAGCATATTGGAATCCTTTATATTTTTATGTAACATTTATGCAATCTAAATCTTTAAAAATAAAAAATAAAAATAAATTTTAAAAATATAATGGATTCTCCTATAATGCAACCCCTCACTCTCACATTTTCACCTATAAATAACATTGTACATTAGTGTAGTACATTTGTTAAAATTGAACAAATTTTGAAGCATTGCTATTGACCAAGGTTTATAGCTTACTTTTGTTCCATGCTTCAGTCAACCAACTTAACAAACTGAAAAATCCTTTCTAATGCCTTGAGCTAAACATTGAATCAAATATCTGCTTAATGGATCAAATACCAATAAATCCAAGCTGATCCAACTTTATGTTCCTCCCAACATTTTCCCACATATATAATATCAATGTGCCTAAATTTTCCCCGATTTCTGTCCATATAAATTTTTAGAAAGCATGAAATTCTTTTTGAGTGTAAAACAAATCCTCATGGATCACACTTTGCAGTTCACTTTTGGGGTCTATTGGCATGTCTATCTAGTTATAGGTCATGAAGTAAAGACAAGTGGTGAGGGTAGAAGACAAGAGCAATTAGAAGTGTCTTGAAAGTCAACAACTTCATAGCATTCCATTGCAAATTCATCTGGTGAAATAGGGTTAATATTTACAGAGAGATTTGTGAGGGGTCTTTCCTCAAGACAGGCAATTACAGGTTTTTCAGGCAAAGCAGAGTTAATCTCTTCAGACATATGTGGGATAGTTGATGCCTCAGAGGACAGTCCTTTATCTAACAAGGGAAACAGTGAAATCTGGTGATCCAATGTTTCCACCATCATCATTATGAAACCCTATGTCCCCAATCCAATTTTCAGTATCCATTTTTTTCCCATTCAATGTTCTAACTTTAACAGGAGATATCATGGAAGGCTGGAAATTCAATTTACATTATAATTCAGGCACTGTCATAATGAACTCTGCATCTGGTTTTCAGCAATCTCAAGTCCACAGCTACAAGAAATGAATGTCTTGTATGGCACATGTATAGAAAATTTCAAGTCTTTAGGAGGCTCTTAAGCTCAAAATTTGAAGCTCTAAGCACATCCTTTTCTTTAATAATTTTATCCAGAATATTTAAAAACAATATCAAATGTTATTATCCTTTTTAATGTTGCAAAGTTCTGCTAAAGTGTCAAGTACACTGTCACCCAGAGCATTGTCTCTTATTAAGCATTTGTGTAGCAGTATCCAATGGTGATATATTGCATATCTCTATTGCTATTCCATGCCATGGGCTATCAGTACCCTCTAGATCAGTGGAAGAGAGTCATTAGTGCCTTTTAATGTAATGAGATTAAAGAAGCAATTCCAAAAACTTGACTTCTTGAACTAAAATCTGTATTAATCAAGGTTCTCCAGAGAAACAGAAATGACAGCATATTGTATATATATGTGTGTGTCTGTGTGTGTGTATTTTTGTGCTTGTGTGTATATAGGTGAAAATATTAAGAGATTTATTATAGGAATTGGCTTACACAAATGAAGTGATTGACATTTCTGAATTCCATAGGGAAGGCTGCAAGTGGGACTCTGATAAAGGTGATGTTGAATTCTCCTGGCGAAGTAAACTGACTAAAGTAGAGATAGAAAGTTTTCTTTCTGACTGTTGAAACCATCAGTTCTCTATATAAGGCCACTAACAGATGGGATAGAGACTCTCCACTCATTATGCAAAGCAATTTTCTTTCACTGAAGGCATACCTAATCATCCAATTTCCAAGTAATAGAAACAACCCAAGTGTCCATCAACTGATGGATGGAGAAAGAAAATGCAGTATATAAATACAATGGAAAAATATTCAACCATAAAAATACTAAAGTCCTGTTGCATGTGAAAATATGGATGAAACTTGAGGACATTATGCTGACAGAAAGGAACCAGAACACAACAGGATAAATAATGTATGATCTCACTCATATGAATTAATTATAACAAGCAAACTCATTGAGGAACACTCTAGAATATAGGTTATTGGGGGATATTTGGGTTAGGGAATGGGGAGCTGATTCCTTATTTGTAAAGAATCTCTATTTAGGTTTATTGTAAAGTTTTGGAAAAGGGTGGTGGTGATGGTAGCACATTATTGTGCATGTAATTTTTAAGTGCACTGAATTATATATGTGAATTTGGTTAAAACAGGACGGTTTAGGTCATATGTTACTAGAATAAAAAGTGATAACTTTTGTGATTCAAAGGACTTGGTCAAAAAGGTGAAAAGGCAGCCCACACAATGGGAAAAAGTATTTGGAAACCACATAAATGATAAGGGCATGACTTCCATGTTATATAAAGAGATCATACAACTCAACAATATAAGAGCAAGCAATCCAATTAAAAACGGACAAAAGACTTAAGTAGACATTTCTCCAAAAAGAAATGCAAATGGCAAAAATGCACCTGAAAAAATAATCACTATCAAAACCACAATGAGATATTAAGGAAATATTAAGGAAATGCAAATCAAAACCACAATGAGATATCATGTCATACCTCATAGGATGGTCATTATTAGTAAAACAGAAAACAGTAAGTTCTGGAGAGGACATGAAGAAATAGGAACACTTCTTCACTATTGGTGGGAATGTAGAGTCATGCAGCCTCTGTAGAAGACAGTTTGGCAGTTCCTCAGGAAGCTAAATGTAGAACTACCATATGATCTGGCAATCCCTCTAGTAGAGATACATCTAAAACTGAAAACTTTGATGCAAACAGATATTTGCACACCAATGTTCATGACAGCATTATTCAGAATAGATAAAATATGGGAACAACACAAGTATCTATCAACCAATGAATAGATAAACAAAATGTATATATATATACGATGGAATACTATGCTGCTGTAGGAAGTAGTGAAATTGGGACACATATAGTAACATGAATGAAACTTGAAAACATGCTGAGTGAAAATAAGCCAGACACAAAAGGACAAATATAGTATGGTCTCACCAATATGAACTAAATATGAAGAATAAATGTATCGAGTCAAAATCTAGAGTATAGGTTACTAAGAAATAGGATGAGTGCTTAGAAGAGGTACTGATGCTTAATGTATGTAGAAGTTTTAATTACCTTGACTGTAAAAGTGTGGAAATGGATAGAGTTCATGGTAATTCATACTGAGTATAACTAACAGCTGATATACAAAGGGGATTGTGCAGAGAGAGCAGACAGTGGGCACAAAACAAAAAGGTGGGGGAAAATAAATTAAAAAACAAACAAACAAATAAATAAAGGAGATTGTGGTCAAAAGGTGTAATCTAAGGATGTAAATGTCAATAGAAAGAAAGCTAGAGAATAATTAGGAACTGAATAACATAGTGAACCCAGAGGTGGATGAGAATTGTGGTTAATAGTACAAATACAAGAATGTTCTTCTATGAACTAGAACAAATGTTCATCACTATTATAAGGTGGTAAAGCTATCAAGATACATGGGAAAAATAAAATTAATGTAACCTATGGACTATAGTTAACAGCAATATTGTAATATTCATCCATTAGTATCAAAGAATTGCTGTCTTAATAATATAGGTATGGAAAATATACTAAATGTATACTATAGATCATAATTAGTGGCAATAGTCTGTTGATGTTATCTCATAATCTTTAACAAATGTTCCACAACAATGTAATCTGTTGGTGGAGGGGTCTTGCATGGGAATTCTGTATATTTGCTTGATTGCTTTGTAAGTTCACTATGCTAATAAAAATATATTTAAAAGTCTAAGTAATAAAATATTTAACTGTATAACACAATGAACCTTATTAAAGATGATAGAGCTTAGTTAATAGTAAAAGCATAAGAATGCTCTTTCATTAATATAACAAAAGTAAGATAGTGATACCAGGTACTAATAATAGGATGCTATATGGGAAAAATGTACCTAATATAAACTATGAATGATAACTAATAGTATGATTTTAATAATGTTTCATTCATTGTAACAAATATACCAACAATGAAAAGTGCCAACAATAGGGAAGGTATTTGGGCATGCTGTATGTTTACATGATTTTTCTTTAAAACTATAACTTCTCTAA
This sequence comes from Cabassous unicinctus, assembly GCA_029593785.1. NCBI lineage: Eukaryota > Metazoa > Chordata > Mammalia > Cingulata > Chlamyphoridae > Cabassous > Cabassous unicinctus. Next base: position 2,616 of record JAQZBX010050592.1, on the reverse strand, counting down.
TTTAAAAAAGTAATGCAGGTTTGCCTCCAGCCTGCTGCCCAACTTCGAGTGACCCAGAGCTGAGGATGGTTTTTATGTTTAAAAAAGTAATAATAATAATTATTATTTGGGACATATTTCACAGGACTCTTAGTTAAGTGTTTTAAATGAGGTAACCCATGTAAACTGCTCCACACAGTGCCTTGAATATAGAATCTCTCAATAAATGCAGGCTACTACTGTTAAAAAATAGTGAAAATACAGAAGAACATAAAGTAGATTAAGGCTGGTGAAAGTTTGCTGTAAAGATTGGGGTGTGATAGCTAAAGGGCTCAGAGGTTCTTTTTGAGGTGATAAAATTTTACAAAATCGTCATGATGGCTCCACAATCCTGTGAATATGCTAAAATACATTGGAATATAAACTTTAAATGGATGTTGTGGCAGTTTGATATTATTTATGAATTCCAAAAAGAGATATTGATTATGTTTGTAAACTGGTCTTTTCCTCTGAGCATGATACCCTTTGAATGATTTAAATTCAAAGGCTTTATGTTTACTTGTTTAAATCAAGATTAGGGCTTGGATTAGACCACATCATTAGCGTATGCATCGTTGAGTCTCCCACTTCCTTGGTGGGCTATATAAATGGATGCTCAATCAAGAACACAGAAGCAGATACATGGAAATAGAGGGAACTCCACAGACAAGAAAGAAGAATTAACTTTAATCCTGTAGCCCTGGGAAGAGAGATGAGCCATTTGTCTGATAGTCTGCAGCTGACCGTATGAAGAGACGAGAGCAGTTGAGCCTGGAAAGAAATGAGCCCTAGGGAGAGTGACAAGCTCTATGCCAGCATACAGCTGAGATCAGAAGAAGCTGGACCCATGGAGTCTTTAGAGGGAAGATAAAGGCTGAAACCTTGCAGGGATCGCCCATCATCTTGTTTCAACATATGGCAAGAGATTTTGTTAAGGAAGTAACCTTGAGTTACACTCTTTAGAAGGGCCTTGTAACTGTAAGATTTTACCTCAAATAAATACCCTTTTAAAAAGCCAACAGATATCTGGTACTTTGCATTTCAGCACCCCTTTGGATGACTAATACAAATGCATTATGTGTTATGTGAATTATATCTAATTAAAGCTTTTACCAAAAATAAAAAGGCTAAGAAAAAAATATAGTACAATTATTTTTTTTAAAAAGTGCTATCAGCAATTTAAGCAACACCAATGCAAGGTGTTGATGGTGGGGTGGTTTATAGGAATCCTGTATTTTCTGCATGACTTTTCTGTAAACCCACAACTTCTCTAGTAAAAAAAAATTCAAAAGAAAGGAAAAGAGGCAAACATGAGCATAATCTCAAGAATGAGAAGCTGAGTATGTGAGAGAAGAAAATTAACTTGAAATCTCTCCAAAGTCATCTCAGGGAGTCAGATATCACCTAGACACACTGGTTGTTTGGGGAAATGACACCAAAAATGAAGAGGGAAGCAATAAAAGAGAGAAGACTAACTTAGATTTGTTCACGCATTAGTATGAAACTTTCCCTGCTTTCAGCATTTTCTTCAGAGCCCCTGTGCAATCTTTATTCCTGAAGCTGTAAATGACAGGATTGAACACAGGTACAAGGATGATATAGAAGAAGGACATCACCATGTCCTTTTCAGGGGTGTGTTAGAAGCTGGGGAGCATGTAGGTGTAGATGCCAGCTCCACAAAAGATTATGACAGCCATAACGAGGGTGGAACAGGTGGCAAAAGCCTTCTTCCAACCAGCCATTGATTTCATCCTGTGGATGGTGAGGATGATGAAACCGTAAGAGCCTGAAATGACTGTCACAAGGATGAGGAGCATAAGGACACATCAAATATACATAAGAATCTCATATAATGAAGTGTTTGAGCCAGAGAGCATTAACATGACAGGGACCTCACAGAAGAAGTGACGAATCTCCCAGGATTGGCTGAATGGGAAAGACATGGTGACAGGAGTTAGCATGATGCCATCTAAGGAACCAACAAACCAGTAGCCAGATGCCAGGATGAGACAGACCCTGTAGTTCATGAGGATAGAGTAGTGGGGAGATTGACAGATGACCACATACCAGTCATAGGCCATGGAACCCAAAAGGCAGTATTTGGCACCTCCCAACAGTAGATAGAAAAACATCTGGGTCCCACACCCAAGACTGAAATGGCCCTTACATTGGACAGCTGGTTCACCAGCATTTTGGGCACAGTAACAGGAATATACATCATGTCCATGAGGGAGAGCTGGTTGATAAAAAGTACATGGAAGTATGCAGACAGTGGTTAGTGTGGATCAAAAAGATCAAGAAGATGTTCCCAGTCACAGTCATGAAAAATTAACCAAAGATAAGTGAGCAGAGCAGGCCAGGGTGTAAGCTTTGGCTGAAGATTTCCAACAGGAAAAAGTTACCACCCAGAGTTTGATTGGTGAGCCACATATTTGGATGATTGTTTGGAATAAGTTTACCTGGGAAACAAAAGGAAGCTTTAATAAATTTAAATACATGTGTGCACTTATTGATACATACCACATAAGACCATATCCCTGATTTCATATATATTATATATTGGTATATACATACACATATTTATAAATATACATTTAT
>JAQZBX010050591.1:0-19614 GCA_029593785.1 Cabassous unicinctus | reverse complement strand
TGGATTCTTAGGCTCTAAAACGGTGCCTAATACAAAATAGGTCACAATAAATACTTGACGGATGGATGGTTAGATGGAGGGAGGGAGGGAAGCAGAGGCAGAAGGAGGGATGGGTGGATGGAGGGAGGGGTAGGGGGTAGAGGGAGGGTTAAATGGAGAGAGGGAAGGATGGATTGACAGATGGACAGACCAAGGAATTTTCCTCCACAGCATCCCAGCTCAAATCCTTCTGTGACTTGAGATCTGCTCTCCTAGCCCTGCTCAGGCTGAAGCAGCTGGACATGGCCCTGGAACTCTGGCAGCTTCTGGGTAGAAACAAGCTGGCCTGAGCCTACCTTTTAGTGTTTACACTAATTTTAATCCCTTTATTATCATGTATTCTCAAAGCAATCTTCATCGTATATATTTAAAATTTCTTTTAATAAATGTACTTGCATGGAAGGTAGCTGCTTCAATGTCTCTGTAATTTTCTCATCATGTTTCCTTAGTTTTCCAGTCAAAACAATAGCTTAAATCACAGCAGTTCCATATGTATTAAGAAATAAAGATTTTTCCGCTTTGTTCTTTGTAATTGTTTATAATTATCAATCGATCAATCTAGTATTTATAGTCTACTCATGTTATCCTTTTGGGGCAGATTTAAAGATAGAAACGGGAAATTAATTTTATTCTACAATGCTGAGCATGCCTGATTACTTTAAATTCTCTCTCGCCATCCCCACGGCCATCCTCTGAGGTATGGGGCATTATTTCCAGTTTTGCAGAAGAAGACAAATGAGGTGCAAAGAGGAGAATCAATTGTTCAAGGTCACGTAACTAAGCGACCGACCAGGGACTGGGATCCAGGCCTGCCCTGCTCTTTCTAGGCGGTGCGGACTGAGGTGGTGGCTTTTTGTTTTTTGTTATCCAGACACTCAAACCATGGTCCCTGCCAATGCACAAGTCCCACCCTTGGTTGTCAGGAGAAGCATAAATACCCCTAAAATATCTGGGCGGCCCCCAGATGGCGGCCCTCAGTTCCTTCCTGACGCTTCTCTCAGAAGTGACCTGCCCCCGAAGGCGGCCAAGGGGGCGGCCCTGTGCCAAGGACGGGGACCTGCCTGGTTTGGCACCGACTGTGCCGCTTCCTGCAGGCAGAGCAGGGGGCCGGAAGAGCAGGCGCTGCAGGCACGGAAGCCAGAGGAGGCCTTGCTGGCACAGCCGAGCGTGGCTTCCACGGGGCCGCCACAGCCCTGCAGAGCAGAGTCCCCTCGTGCCTGGTTAAGAAGAGAGCGCTGTGCTTCCAAGGCCGCCCCTTGGGCTCAGGAGAGAATCCAGACACCTCACCTCGACCCTCAGCCCTGCAGGATCTGCCCCTGCCTCAGCCCCTGACCTTGTCTCCTGCTGCCCACCCCACCCAGGTCCGCCGCACTCCTCACTGCCCATCCCTCCCACGCACGCCCCTCTGGCCTGGCTCACTCCTGAACACCCTCCCCGTTCAGTTTCCATGTCACTTTGGCAAAGACGTCCCAGACCCGGCGAGGGCCCCTGTGGGTGTTCCTGGAATGTCTGGCAGGGGTCCCTGGAGCACCTCAAGTAGAACTGAAGCCCTTCCTCACGTGAGGGTTTTCATGGCTCGCTCTCTGGGTGACAGTGCCAGGGGACTGCTCCACTAGCGCCCACCTCCCAATTCACCGGCACCTTCTCCCAGCTGTGTGACGTACTAGGCAGACAGAGCTGGCTCTACAAGGATCTCGGAACCCCACGTCCACCCACGGGTGCCCCCCCCATATGAGATTCTAGGCTGACCCAGAGGCGCCCAAGGCACAGCCCCTGGGGTCTTGTCCTGGTGTCGAGGAATTGCTCGACAGCTATTTCTTAAATGAATGAATGAATGATCTCAAAGCAGGGGACTGCAAGTCTCCTTTCCACCCTTGCACCCTTAACTTCAAGTCCATATTTCCAGAGCATGACTCCCTGCCTGGTCATGTGACAAGGACTTTAAGTGCATTAATCCCACCCTATCCTCTCAGCAACCCCAAGACCAAGGAACTACAACTGTGCCCGTTTTATAGAGAACAAAACTGAGACTGAACGAGGTTAAGTGACTCACCAGGTTCGCCCAGCTGCTAATCAGCAGAGCTCTGGCCTGTGCTCTTAGTAGCAGTAGTAACAGCGGCAGCAAAGCCTGCAAACGCGAAGGGCACGCTTGTCAGGCTCCTTTCAGGTACTATCACATCTAAACCTCCCTCCAACCCGACCGGCAGCTGTTACCATTAGCTCAATCTTAAGGGGAGGAAGCTGAGGCCAGGAGAGGCAGGGTCACGGCGGGAGCCCAGGCTGGGGTCAGGGCCACGCTCTCGGTCCCCGCCCCATGCCGTCTGCCCAGAAGGGGACTCTCCTCCGTCTTCAATGCACAGCCTGACCTTTCACTAACCACAGCTCGGGGCACTGCTGGGAACTGCTGAGGGCAGCCGTGGGCAGCCTTTTTCTGTAAAGCGCCAGACAGTAACGACTTGAGGCTCTGCAGGTTGTGGCATCTCTGTCACAGCTACTCAATTTAGCCGTTGTGTCAGGAAATGCCCAGGGTGGCTGTGTCCCCATAAAACTTGATTTCCAAAAGCAAAGGAGCAAGCTGGACTTGGGTCCCTTTACTGGTGGACCCTGGTCTGGGCAGTAGTGGGCTGTGCTCGGAGGCCACCGGCAGGCCTAGGGAGCAGACAGCCGGCCTGGCCTCCGCTTTCCTGTCTGGTCCAGAGGAGATGGACCACAGCCTGTTTCAAACTAGTTTTCCCCTAAGCCCCCTGCTGGCAAAGGCCCTGTCGCCTGCTCCAACAGGGACCCACACGCTGCTCACTGAGGCCAGCGGAAGGCAGAGTCTGGCCCAAGGCTGCAGGCACGCGAGCCCCCCGGCGCTGCATCAGTGGGCGAGCAGCTGAAGGAATCGTCTCGGGGGATGGAGAACACCCTGACGACTGCAGCCAGGCAGGAGTGGGCCGGGAAGGCAGACTGCCGCCATCTGTATGCATTGGGAGCAGGTGTCCACCCTGCTTTGGAGCTGCAGGCCTTCCACACTTCGACAGGACCAGTGGCAAGACTCCAAGGAGCTATTTGAGAGCAGGGCCGTCTCCTTGTCATTCCCCACTCCCTGTTTTCCTGAATCATCTTCATTTCCCTCAGGGCTACCAGAGCGTCTGCACTTAGTGGCCCTGAGAGGGCAGTGAGTCACAGACTCCGGCCTAGGCCCCAGCCCTGCTGCTGACCAGCCATGCGAAGCTGAGCAAGTTTCTTAACCATTCGGGCCTCAGCTTCCCCATCTCTAAGTCACAGAACCAAAGGTGGTGCTGCTACCTACTGAATGCACGGCCGTCACGGGCCAGGGAGTTGTACACACATTGTGTGTCAGCTCGGTGGCTCTTCACGCTTGTTCTTTGAGAAAGTTTCTGGTGGGACCAGCCCCGGTTTCTGGATTCCTGAGCCTGACCTCCTACACCCCTTGCTACAGCTACTCCTTAGGACTCGTGCAAATGTGACATTCTACAAAACAAGCACAAATGCGTCAGCATGCTTCCCACGGCAGCTCTGGCTTCCCCCGGGAATTCCTGCTGAATGAGCAGCATGATGTGGCAGTCAAGGGCTTGGACTCTGTGACCCTGGCCAAGCCACTCCACCTCTCTTGGCTAATGGTCCTGCCCCACGGAAGAAAGAATGTTGTGACACCTCTCCTCCAAGGGCTGCTGTGAGAAGTAAATGGGATCACACAGGCAACCACCGACCACAGGCCTGTTCCAGAGTCAGTCATGGCAGCTAATTAAACACATGCCCACTGAACAAACAACCTCAATGGACCGTCCTGGGAGGACACTGCTATGATGTGCAATTGCCTTTATAAAAATCTTGTCGAGGGCCCCCATAAGGAATTCAGCCTCTCCAGAATCAGACAGAGGTACAGAAACTTTAAGGTCTTTGTGGAATGGTAGACCCCTTTTCAATGTAAGTTATCAGCTCTCCTTTCCAACAGTCTTGAGTATGCTACCTCGTGACTGCAGGGTCTGTGTTCCCCAACCCTGTCTGACAGTCAGAAGACGCCCCCTTCCTCTGCTGGCCCCGAGATGATTCTCAATCAGAGTCCAAGACTGCGTGTGTGATGGGCAGCCTGCGGCCTGGGTGCACGCCACCCCCTCCCCCCCACCGTCCCCGAGCTGTATGTTCTTATGACTAAAGCCCTGCTTTAAAATTCTAAGACCATGGTCCTATTTTCCACAATTGCCTTCAGCAACCAAACCTGCTGGGAGATCTTTGGCCACTGCTGATATGAGCAATAGTAGCTTCTATGGCTCTGCAATGTGACAAGTCAGCATTGGGCCCAGAGTCCAGGGCCTCTGCCGTTAACTTGAGCTGTGACCTTGGTGGAGCCTCTTCCCTGCTCTGGATCTGTCCCTTATCTGAAATAAGGCGGCCCTAGAATCCACCTTTGCCTCTCCAGGATAAAGGGCTGTGCAAATTCCTGTACATGGTGAGATGACTTGTCATCACAGGCTTCTCTCTTCCAAATCTAAAGATAGTCCCCAAGTCTCCACCCCACCAGTTAGGAGAAAACTCTAGAGCAGCAGAGACACCTTGAGAATCTACTGTACTGCAGTCCCCAACCTCATCAGTTCATCATGGTTAACATTTCACGGTAAGACTGCCTTGCCCAATATAGGCTGGAAACACGTCTAAAGACAGAGGACGCCTGCGAGGGAGTGCTGAGGCGCACTTCCCACTGCGGTAGAGATGGCAAACTAGGGGGGCAGAGTCCTCCACAGAAGCGTGATCTCTCGGCTCCATGGGTGTGGAAGGCTGGGTCAATGGTATCACAAGCTTCTTGCACAAAAACTTGCCAGAACAGTTGCTTTGCTGACAGGTATACAACCAGTCCTGCAGAATGATGACGTTTGTCCACCCCCCAGCGCGTCTTTCCCCTCCCCATGTGTTTAGGTGGGCTGACTCTCCTCCCCTTTGTCCCATATTTGGCTAATCAAGGTGCTCCATTCCCAAGAGCCACAGTCACTTGGAGATGAGCTGATGACCCAAAGCTGGGCCCATCAGAACCTTCCCTAGAATCTCTGCTGGGGCTATCAAGAAAGATGTGATAAATAAGAATCTTCCCTAGGACTTTAAACTAGTGAGAAGGATGCTTCTTCTTCAGGACTTGGATCCCTAAAATCCATAAGGGCCTATAGCTGCCAGGGGCCATCTTTCCATCAGATAGAAACAGCATGCTTGAGACTGAAGCCAACATAAGAGTCCTGCTGACATTTTTTTTGAATGTCTGGATCCAGCCATTCCTGAAGCTCTCACTATCCCTCTGGATTTTATAGTTTTATGAGTCAGTAAGTACTCTTTTCTTCTGTAAGATACTTTGAATTGGGTTTCTGTAATTTTGCAAAACAAAGAGTACCTGGTGACATGTGCCATGCTTCTGGGACCTTTAGGGATTCAGATAGTTAGCATTTTTGAGTACCTATCTTGGGTCCAGATCCTTCACTAGATAATTTTAAATGCTTCACCTTATTTTACCATGTAGCTAATAGATTTGTTTGTTTTAAAGGCAGTGATAATACAGTGCTTTTACTCAAGGGTTAGAGTAAAATAGAACTGGGCTCAAGACCTGACTGGCCCCAAATTCCATGTTCCCAACACTTTGTCTTCAAAAATAGCATAAGTTTAGGAGTTAGACCCAAACTCAAACACCAGCTCTAAAACTCACCAGCTGTATGACCTTGGGTAAGTCTCACAATCTCTTTGGGCTTCATCTTCCTCATCTATTAGATGGCGGTAACAATAGGGCCTACCTCTTAAGTACGATTCCATGAGACGAGGTATGTAAAACGCTTAGCTCAAGGCCAGCCACACAGCAGGGCCACAGAAATGTGGGCTGAATCTGCAACGGTGGTTCAATTTATCAGACTGGGAAGAGACAAATTGTAGGATTTGGGCTTACTGTTGACTAGCTCTATCTTTGCTAGAAAAAGAAAACAGAGAGAAATAACGTTGTAAACATGAGCCCTTAAACAAATCAAACATCCCGTCTGAGCCCTAATTTCGACAGAAAGGAATAAAAAATAGCTTTGGGGTCATTACAATAAATATTCATTGAGCATCAACTATTTTCCAGGCTTTGTGCTACACACCAGGGATAAAAAGGCGAGAGGCGAGCCTCCTATTCTCTGGACATTTACATTCGAAGGGGTGAGAAAGACACATCAACAAGTCAAGTCGCCGCAGAGCTCTGGCTGCTGTGGATGGAGGTGCAGATGGTGATGAGGATGTTTATATCAGCTCTACTTAAAACTGCTCTATTCAGATTGACTGGAAACAACCCAAACGTCCTTTGCGAATGGCTAAACAAACTGAGGTATTGCCACATGATGAAATACTACCCAGGAATAAAAAGGAACAAACTACGGGTACATGCAACAGCTAGATAGATCTTTAAGGCCTTATGCTGAGTGGGAGAAGCCAGTCTCAAATGGCTGTGTGTCTCAAACTATATAGAATATACATGGAATCCTACAGTCCTTCTTGAAAAGACAAAACTATGTTGGAGACAGAGCAGTGGACCCCAGGGTTTAGGGATGGGGCGGGGTGCGACTACAAGGGAATTTTGGGGGGCGATGGAATGTTTTGCATCTTGATTGTGACAGAGGTTGCTCAAATCTACACATGTGTTAAAATTCATAGAATTGTATATCAAAAAAAGTCAGCTTTAATGTATGTTAATGTAAAGTAAGTTTTTTAAAAAGCCAAGGCAAGCATGACACTAGCCAATATAAAGGAACGACAATAACCTTTTCCCAAAATACAGTGGGATGACCCCTTTCGGAGCCCCACTGTTGATTTACGGACAGTTTTGGCTCTGATCACTGGTTTTCCTTCCGTCTTCTTACTAGTCTAAATCAGCTGCCCTAGAATTTCACAGCCGTGCTGCACTCCTAGAGCTCCCCTTTCTCTTTCTACCCAGAACAAGTTATAAATACGTGGTTGTTGCAAAAATGGCCCCAATTATTCATCCCCTCTATATCTTGTCCTTTGCCATGCCCTCCCACTCTGACTCCTGTGACTTGCTTTGCCAAGGGGATGTTAGCAAACGTGGCACGATCACAGCCGAGAAGCACCTTCGTGACTGGTCTTTCCGGGTCCTTGCTCTGCTGTGCACACCCAGGCTAGCCGCTGGTTGTGGGAGGGTGGGGATGAGAGGCATATGGGGCACAGCCCAGCTGATGCCCGGACATGGGCGTGAGCACAGCCGAGACCAGCGGGGCCTCGCAGCCCATGGCCGACGTGCGAGCAGTGCGTTGTTACTACAGCCTGCCACGGAGGTGCTGTGGTCTGTTCCACAGCATCAGCATGGCAAGGCAGAACTGGGATGTAGTGCAATCAAGTAACCTTGCCAGTTACATCCAGGCGGCATCATTTACAAACTAGTGGGAAATGCAGAAGGCTGTAAAATAGTTTGATCGCTTAGGAAGACTGGTTATATTCGGTGGGACATGGTGATTTGGTCTGCAAAGGACAGTCAATTTCTTGTTTGGTGAGGCCTCACCTCTGTATGTTAGAGAAGTTTTATTATTATTATTTTACTAACCCAAAATCAGATGGAGGCTATTGTGCCAAAAATAACCTATTCTGCTTTCTTTTCTCCGAACTAAGTTTTCAGAGGTTCCAATGTTTAAAAATAAAAGACATGAAGTAGGTCAAGCAATTGTAATAATATCTAAGCTGCCAACTCAAATCATTTTGGGACTGAAGTGAGATTCTGAACAAAGAAGTAAGCGAACTGCAACTGCAACTAAAATAGCTTCCTTTGAGAAGCTCCTACTAGGTGGCATTTCATCCGATCTTCCTGGCAAGCCTGTGAGGTCTGCGCTACTGACACTTCTTACGGCTGGGGACACTGAGGCCTGGAGGTCAAGACCACAAGGCCGTGAAGCAGAAGAGCTGGAATCTGAACCTAGGTCTCTCTGACTCAATGACTTGTTCTTTCAATTATGTTCCAAGCTGTTGCTTGAATCCTGTAAGAACTTCCTAACGGTGTTGGCTAATTATTTATCAGAATGAATCGTGCCTACCCACCACACTGACCAGGTGGCTGGGCTGAGAAGAGAGGGTCTGCAGTGGCTGTCTGTAGGGAACCTGGCTCTCTGCAGGCTGGTCTCCGGGCCCAGCAGTTTAGGACTCTGCCACGGGAAGGACGTGTATGTACTAATGACATTGTGGAGTCCCTGCCTCCCAGATTAACTTGATTAATATCTGGGAGATACTGGCCTGGAGACTCAGGAAGAAGTCTGTACTGTCTCCTAAATAGCTTTGCTGCATGTGCTTGCTGCGTGCTCCTCTGGCTCAAGCCTTGAAAATGTGTAGCTCCAAGCTCTGCCTCGGTTCTAAGGAACCCAGCAATTAGTTGTGTGTATGCTCCTGGTAACAACAAAAGCAATAGTTTTTGCTGTGGTCACAGCTAAATCAGTAAGCGCTGACTATGCGCCTGGTGTTAAGTGTTTTTGCGTTGTCTCATTAAATCTTCAAATCAACCTTCTGAGGTAGGGACTATTATTAGCCCCATTTTACAGAGGAGGAAATTGAGGCACGAGACCCTCAAAGGGACTAATCCAAGACCACCGAACGGCTAAATGGCACGGCCTGGCCTGCGTGACTGTGGCCCTCTCTCACCACGCTGGCGCCCTGCTTGTACCTGGAATGTGAAAGTCATCACACAGGCTTCACCCCATACCCTGACGGCGCGGCTTGTTTCCCATTACATTAGTAATTTCTCAAACTGTCTTCCCAGAGCAAGGTAGTGAGAAAAATATCCACGATTCTGTCACAGCAAGCTCTCATGTGTGAAAGAGAAAAATAAAAACATGGAATCCAGTTCTTACTCAGCAATCCATGACCTGCTTTATCTTCTGAGTACTGCTTCCTAAGCCATCAGATTGTGGGCTCAAATGAGAGTGTCCCCAGGCAAAAACTGGGCTTTTGTTCATCAGTTAAAACATAGATTAATGAGGAGAAAGAAGGGGCTGTGGCTGGTGAGCACATTGGTTAGGGATGGCATGGGCTGGGGCTGGGTAGGGAGCAGATACCTCAGACCACTTTTTCTCAGCTGGCTCAAAGCCCTCAGGAGTTCCCAACCCTGCCAGCCTCACTTTCCAGCCCTGTCCGTGGAGTAATCCCAAAGAGGCAGAGATGGGCAGTGCCCCTAACTGATCTATGCCACAGGAGGCCACAGCGGGGACCTGGCTGAAATCAACAGCCGTTGCCAATATGCAGAGACCATGCAGAGGGGCAGCGGTCAGACAAGAGCGTGATGAAGCCCAGGCAGCATTTCTTGGGGCACGGAGGCCCCGCAACGCCAAATGCAGAGCATGGACCTAGCCGATCACGGAGAGCGTTAAGCTCCACGTGCTTCAGCTTGACGTAGTGGAAGAATGAGCAGAGGCTTCGCAGCCTATAAACTCAGCTCAGAATCCCCACGCCACCCTGTTCCCGCTGCGAGACGGTGGCTAGGTCACTGCACTCTCAGAGGCTCAGTTTCCTTGTCTGAAAAAAGGGAACAGTAATATCAACCTCAAAAGGTAGATGTGACGCCTTAATGAAAGACAGTCTCCTGGCCTGCTACCTGGAGTCTGGCAGGTGCTAAATAAACATTGATTTCTTCTTCCTCTCTCACTCTTGGCCGGGGAATCTCAGGCTTCTCAGCTGGTCACACAAGATCCAGCAGCTACCAGGACAGATCATTCTCTGCCGTGGGGGCCGCCCGGGGCATTGTGGGATGTTGAGCAGCATCCCTGGCCTCCACCTTCTAGAAGCCAGGAGCACCTCCCTCCCCTGTGCAACTTCTCAATTGAGGGTGAAGAACAAAGCTAATGTTCTTACCCTACATTTCATATCTATTTTAATCAACAATTTAAGTGTCAGGATGTTTACCCTATGACTCGCAACAAATCCCCCCAAACAACTGTATCACATTAAATACACCTACGCGTACTCCGTGAAAGCCAGGACGATGCTATCTTCCTTCTTAGCCAAACTCCTCAAAGGACGGCATCTCTCGCTTGTCACTGCCAAGGGAGCTAGCAGAACGTGGTCCTGGGCACACACGCCACGACTGACTGTTTTAAATGCACAAGCCTCCATTCCCTGCCAAGTGTCCCTGAAACTGGGGAGGAAGGCAAAGCCGCTCCCAGCCGAGAACCCTGGGGTTAGAGGTACGAGGAAGCCACCAGGGTTTAGCAGGGCAGGGCAGTGCGTGAGAAGGTAGTGCCACCAGCAAAAAGCTGGTCCGCACGGAACCCCTTTAGGTAAACGTTACCTGTGAACAGATTTTGTTTCTTGAATTTAACAGTGAGACCATTAAACTTCCTTTCCAACCCTAATAACTTGTGGCCATTCCCTTGAAGAGACACAAGTGCCCTCCAAGGACCCATGTTTCCCGATAAGCCATTCAGAAAACCAAATGACTGGCTGTGTGCTTTCCAGGTAACCAGGCTCTGGGGATGGCCACTCATAGGGGGTGAGACACTGGAAGAACTGCCATGGAGAAGGCAGGGAATGCCCCGGCAGCCAACTCGCCTGGAAAGGCAGGACAGTGAGCTGGTCAAAGAAAGAGTCCTCTTTGGGAATCTGGCATTGTCCACCTGGAGGAAGATGGCCTGCTTGATGGACACGCACTGGGTGCTGGCAGGCATCTCCTGCCAGGAGGTAGTTCCAACAACCCCATATCTATTGGGCCCAAACGTTCAAGGGTAACTGGGTCAGAGCTGCAGCTGAGGACCTGGTGCTGGGGCTGGCTGGTTAAGGTCCTGCTGTCACTAAGCCATGGTCCTGAGTGTTCTTACTCTGCATTTCCAGTCTCTTTTGGTTCCAGGTGGCTTTTGATGTACAATGGGCCACATGTGGCCCACAGATATGTTTTGTTTGACTCCAAATGATTTAGTTGCCAACATTTAAAAATCAGAAGATTTTATGTTAAAAAATGTGGGTTTCTGCCATCTCTTGAAAAAATGTGAAGCTCTGGCAACCTGTAGTCCCATATGGCAATGTGACCCATCACATAGGACCTCTGCGTTCACTCCACACCCCTCCCTGTCGTCACCCCTCAGTGGCTTTACTCACTTCTATGACCTGCCTAGGCCCCACACACCCCGAGCTCTCCAGTTTTAATGGGGGTAAGTTGAGGTGTCTGTCGGCTGCTGGTGTGGGACGCTGAGCAGGTGCCAAGCCCCTATAAGCAAGAAGCAAGCTGCTGAAAGGTCACAGAAGGCCTGGGAGGGGGCCTCCCACCAGGGCACACGTGCCCCAGTTAGGGGTGTCGGTCCTGGTGGCGGGCTCCTCCTCCCGCAATTAACCTTGGTGGGGGTGAGAGGTAAAAGCTAAGAAATGACGACAAAGGCTACCAAGTGAAAAACGCCGCCCCTCCCATGTCTACGAGTCTACCCCATCGTCCTCTTGGAGCTGCAGTGAGGCATTAGCGCGCTGCCCCCTGCAGTGTCCGAAAAGGGCCCCAAGATTCTACAGGCCCAGGCGGCCTCTATCTAAGAGAGCCCAGGACCCCAAAGGCTCCTGAAAAGGGGGTTCAGGTACTGGCCCCACAACTGGTCACCAGTGCTGACTTTCTAGGAGGAAGCTTCAAATCACACAAAGTGCTCCGCCTCAGAAAAACTCTACTGTTGTGCAAAAAACCGTCCCTGATGCCAGTGGCAAACCACCCTGTGTGGCCTCAGACGGCTGCCGGCTTCAGTGCCACTCGCTCAGGGAGGCCCTGCCTGGCCTGCATGGACCACAGGTCCGCGGGTCTAAGTGGGCTGTGGAGAGGACTTGTCCCACTCAGAGTGGCGGCTCTGCTGCCCTCGAGGACTTGCTTGCTTGCGCTGCTCTCCCCACTGCCAAGGTTGACAGGGATGTCCCCAGCTCCGCCTCGCCATCTGCTCCTGGGTCCCCAGCCAGGCGGCAGGCCAGGAGGCCGGTGTGCTCTTCTTACTGCTCAGTCTAGGTGTTAGATTCTGTAGCTCCTTCTTGCCGAGGAAGGCTTCCTCGTTCCCTGGGAAACACTGTCCCGGCAGCAGCCCTGACCCAGCTTTCACCTGGCCTCCTGCTTTGCTGGCTCCACAACTCACAACTCTGCCCACGTCCCATCCTTCAGAACCACGATCCTAGCGGCTCCTCGTTCTGCTCCCCCCACATCCATGACGTCTGTGATTCCCAAGTGTGAGCCATTCCCAAGTTTATACCTGGAAATCATATCCCAAAGAGTATTTCCAAATTCCTGAACAAGATGACTCTTTGGGATTTGAGAATAAGAAGTCAGAATTCCTGGGAATTCTTGGGAATTTCTGCAATCAGACGTTTTTCTTAAAATACTCCCAACATTCTTCATACTATTTATTCATTATTATGGCTATCTGAAATAATTTGCTTAATAAATGAGAAATACTGAGTTCAGCAGTGTTTACAAAGAGCTGTAGCCTAGAGCAAATATTTGAACACTGGAAAACGCCAGTGAACATTACCAGCTGCTGTGAGAATAATGCAACAGCCGGCTCTCCTAGCAAGGTTTACAGCCCTGCACGGAACTGCCTGTCAAAATCGACCACTGAAGGACTTACTTTGCTTCCCAAACTTGTTATTTCTTGGTATTCCACTCACACTGAGTATACTATGCACATGAAGCTGTTAATATTTATTTTATTTGCAAGACTGACTCGCCACTTGCAGCAGGCACGGCCACAAACACACACTTGTGACGTGGCCTCAGCTAAGGGCAAGCTGGACTAATCACTTCTCTCCTCTGAGCTCCTGAGCTGATTCCTGGAAATGTCCCCCTTCACCCCAACTCGGTGTGCCGGCACTTCCTGCTGTTGCTTTGGTCATGGAGGCTTTCGAACTAAGAATATTGATTGTTACACTTTAATTTTCATAGGAGAATTGAAATACTTTTTCCCAATGTCTTGGCTGATTTTTCTGGAGCTATTGGATTCGAGATTTGAGGAAAAACGTAAATTTCCTGATTCTGAGAAATGCCAGGATGGAATTCCCACCTGCTCCCAAGCTCAGAGAATACAAAGCTGGGAGACATTGGCATCTCTCTCTTCCAAGCCTGCCAGTTCCCAAACCCCATGCCTCATCAACTCCTAAGCCAGATTCCCCGCCGTGCTCCGCTGACTGTCACTCACCTAGAGACTCAGCTCAAAGACTTGGCGTTGTCTTCTGCCTCCCCACGTCCCCCCACCCCAGCTGGCTGCCTCGCCACTCTCGCTGTGCCCTCCTTGCCTTGCTCGCCTAGCCAGTGCCTGGTGGCGATGCCGACAGCTACGTTGCTGAGAAGACTGTGGGAGGCCGTGGATACCGCACGTGGGCACCGAGTGGGTGTTCCACGAATGCCACTGGCCCTCGGGCTCCCCTCTGCAGGTCTCCCAGACACGCCTCCCCTTCCTCTTTGCCCTTCTGCTTCAGGGCACACTGCTCTGGTCCTGGCTACTACAGAAGCCTCCACCCTTCTCCCCACCAGTCCCATCTCCACCCAGCAGCCGGTATGATCCTCCCCTACTCAGAGACCTGCCAGGGCTTCCCTCCCCAGAGACCAAGTCGGAGATCTCTCCACCACCTGGCCCTGACCTGTAGCCCCTCCACCAACAGTGGGTGACGTAGGGTTCCCTGAACTTTGTAGCTGCTCTACACACCTGCAAAGAACATCTGCCCCCTTTTATGAAAATCTTACATATCAAATTGGTGTAAGAGGATGGAGTTTCGTAATAACTATCAAAATTTTAAATGCACAAGCCCTCTGGGCCAGAATTGTGCTTCTAGGAATGAATCCTATAGACTTACCTGCCAAAATAGTATCTACTGAGATGCTCTTGGAAACACTGTTTGAGGGAGAAAAATCTGGAAACCTTTTAAATGTCCAAATAGAATAGTGGAGAAATAAACGATGAAACAGCCATTGCGAGGGACTCTATGCAGCTGTCAGGAGGCCGGAGCTAGCTTCATTAAATTGAACTGGGCAGATTACAGAATGCTGTGTAGACTTTGAGTTTTCTTGCATAGCGACAATTTCTGCAGTTATACAAGAAATTTGACAATGACAACCTGGGGTGGGGGGTAGCATTTTAATTTCTGTTTTATACCATAAGTTTATCACTTCCTCCAAAACATATCTGCTCCCCAGATTTCCCTCCCTGCCACGTGCTTACTATGTGCTCAGGAAACCCTCAGGACACCCCGTGGGCAGGTGCTGTGATTATCCCCACTGTACAGATGATGACACTGAGGCCCAGATAGGTTAAGTGACTGTTCAAGGTCACACAACTAGTCAGTGGCAGAGCTGGGACACAAACCAGGCAGTCAGACATTCTGCAAATTCCTGTTGAATGAATGAATGAAATGCTACCTTGTATTATCATGACTGTAGCAGTTTTGGTTTTGTTTATGAATTCCAAAAATAGATATTGGATTGTGTTTGTAAACTGGTCTGTTCCTCTGGGCTTATTAGATTGTATTAGAGGTTTCACTTTTACTTTATTAAATCCAGATTTGGGCTTTCATTTGACTACGTCATTAGGGCAACTCGATTTGAGTCCCTGCCTACAGGCAGCCTACAGCTGTGGGCTATGTAAATGGTGCTCAGTCAAAGAAAGGGAAGTAAACAAATGGAGAATGCGTTTTGATGCCGGAGCCCCGGGGAGAGAGCCGAGCTGTTCACTTGAGAGTTTACAGCTGGATTTGTGGAGAAAGCAAAGCAGCTGAGCCCAGAAAGAGATGAGCCCCTGGAATAAAGACGAGCCTTATGCCAGCCTACAGCTGAGTTTGGAAGAAGCTGGGACCATGGAGCCGTAAGAGGAAAAGGAAGGCTGAACCTTCGCAGAGACCAGCAGCCATCTTGCTCCAGCACATGGCAACAGATTGGTGAGGGAAGTAACTGACCCTTTGTGGCCTTGTGACTGTAAGCTTCTACCCCAAATAAATGCCCTTTATAAGAGCCAACAGAGTTCTGGTTCTTTGGCTGACTAATACAGTGACCTATACACGTGTTGGCCCTTGAGGGTTGGGACCATGTCTGGTTCATTTGTGCGACACCCTTACTAACCTACCTCCCTGCTAAGCCCACCAACCTATATACAGTAGGTGCCCAATAAATGTTGACTTGAATATAGAGGTTGTCTATTGCCTCAGACCAAACTTGCACAGATTGGCAGGACTCCTGGTATGTGATAAAAACTCTTTCCCACTCCCGACAACCAGTGTTCAGACACTTCCAGACTTCAATCACTGCTCACACGCTCATAATCATCATCCTGGTCAAGCCACCAACTCCTCCTGCCCAGATCCCACAAAGACCTCCCAACTGGCCCTTCTCCAATTCCATTCTCTGCCTCACATCCAGAGGGAGGTTTTTAAAACATAAACCAGGGCCTGCTACACTCCTGCTCAAAGCCCACCAATGACTTCCCAATCCACTTAGAATAGACCCCAAAGTCACTCCCAGGCCCAGCGTGATCCCTCCCACCTCAGTCCCTCACTCCCTGCTCCGGTGCACTGGCCTCCTCTGACACACCAAGCCTGCTCCTGCCTCTCGGCCTTCGCACTTAGAGCCCCTCTACCTGAACAATCTTCCTCGAGAAATGCACAAGAACTTCCCTCAGAGAGGCCTCTCCTGACCATCTGAAGGAACATCGCCCATGCGGCTCTCTACCCTCTTACTCTGCATTGATTGTCTCCCTAGAACTTATTATTTGGCAGCATGTTAGATTTACCTGTCCATTTTTTCCCACCCTACTCCATGTAGGTGGAGCTGTTTTGTTTTCTTCTGTTTTGGTCTCTGCCATATCCTCAGTGCCTCCCGAGTACTTAGCAGATAGATGCTCAATAAACAGTGAAAGGATGACAAAGATGTTTGCTGGACACAGGCCCCTTGTAGGGAGAGCTCCCCATTTCTGCTCAGTGGTATTTATGTCCCTGAAGTGGTTCCAGATTCCATCACTTTTTCTGGAACCTGTTAAAGCTGGTCCACCTCCCCCACCTCACCACCAAACAGAGAGCAAGAAATGGCAGAAATGGGACCGTAATTACCACGGCTGGGGGATGCCTAGGGGGCAGGGGGGGTATCTGAATGTTAGAGACCAGGAGCTGGTGCCCTCAGCATTCTCTTCAGTCACCTCCTGGGGTGGGGGAGCCCTTGGACCTGGAGGCTCAGGACCCTGGGGACCACACTTTCACTGCATCCCTTAGCGGCAGCCCCAGAACCGGCCAGGCTGGGAGGCTGGGCATGATGAAGTGGCGCATGACATGTCATCTCTTCAAGTGACAGGGCAGTGGGTCCCTGGGGAGAGGCCTCCCAGGCACTGTGTGCCCTTTTCCTGCCAGGAGAGGCCTGGCCCCTGCTAGAGGGGACCGCTGCCCTCTGGGACCATGGTCCATTGATTGCTCAGCCTCCCTGAAAAGCCAGAGCTCAGCGGCTCTACCAGGATCCCCCAGGGCAGGCCAGGATCACTGTTTCCAGACTCGGAGATCCCCCAAGGGGGAAGGAGAGAGAGAAAGGTGACTTTTAGATTAATTCATGTTCCAACAGTTACCATTTCATGAGCACCTACTGTGGACTAAGATCACAGGGTCTCAGAAGGTCTGGCGGAGGCCTGCCCTTGCCTGTAACTTCCTCTTGGAAAGACCTCAGGCAAATCACATTTCCTGAGACTCTGGTTTCTCACCTGCAAAGTGTACAGATGGATGGATGAAGGGACGGATAAAGAAATATCTGTAGGGTTTTTGTAAGGATTTCTCTCCTCTGCCTTGCGATTCTCATCATTAATAGCAACTAACGTACAGAAAACACTGTGCTAAGCACTTTTACAAATATGATCTCATTTAATTGCCTAACAAATCAGTGAAGGCAGTACTTCTCTTCCCATTTTACATTAAGACTCAGAGAGGCTGAATACTTGTCCAATCCCACACTCCTTAGTGGTAGAACTGGGGGATTTCACTGACTCTAAAATCCTCATGCTTTCCATTTGGGTACCAGGGGTCTCAAACTCATCAGCTGCCAGGGGCCAGGTAGCTGATATAAAATCAGTAAAGTAGGCCAAAGGGAAAAGCAAGAGGGAATAGTTGGAAAAGTGTCAAATTGGGGCATACCTGTTCCATCAAAAATCATTTAAATTGAAATGTAAAACATTGTCCATACTCACTGGTCTGCCAGCCCAGTGTGACCACATGTTTTAGATCTCTTGAATGGCAGCTGCACTCCTTTCTAATTATTTGGCCAATGCTGAGGACTTCTGAGCCTGGAAGGTTCTGGTCAGCCCACAAAATCAAGGCGAGTTAAAAGTTCCTGGGGAGAGACTATGTAATTCTTAACAGGGACTTCCAACTTAGGTACAAGTGGCCCCTGGCAAAGCACACGTTGGGACATTTCATCCCTGAGCTAAACCCCTGCTCACTGGGAGAACAGGGAAGCTCATGTTTCAGCAAGAAATTTCTTTAACAACTTTAGGAGTAAATGTGGCAGCAGATGGGGGGTGCAGAGGTCAGGAAAATATAGACCGCATTTTCTGCTGAAAATCCAGTTGGGAATTTGTGCTGTGACCTATATTAATCTGCTTTCCACCCCCATAACTTTTCCTCTCCCCTTAAGGAAAAGCAGAACTTGATGCATCTCCCAAGGAATTTCTCTGCAGAAAAACATTTTAATAGCATGCTAAATGACAGCTCAACAAATCATTTAAGCCTTCGCTGATTTGTGGTCCTGTTTCACGAAATGAATTCTTGGAATTTAAGCCCTCCTTCATTAGTGCACTTTCCAAAGAGCACCTGGCATTTCTCTCAGCATCTGCTAACATCTGCAATGTGTCACACCTCTGTGTCCATCTGCCCCCCAACAAATCCATGGTACTCCCCAAAGAGGATGTTGGGGGACTGCCAATCATCTGCTCTGCCTTGGTGGGAGGGGTGGACTGTGATCCCCACCTAGGCCAGTCTGATGCCCAGAGTTCAAAATGGAAAAGAATTGCCCCACTTCCTACCGTCCTACTTTCTAATTCAGAGCTGCTGCTGGCAGTAACAAGGAAGGTAGCAGGAGGCAGAGAGATGTGGGGAGAAAAATTCAACCTGCTGATTCTCTGACTCTCAGATTTGTGCAGGTGGCAGAACATTTGGAAGTCATGATGCCCCTTGCAGAACATAGTGAAGTGATGGCACAGTAAACAGAAAAGAATTAAATGGACAGGCGTGTGTCAAAGCAGGCCCTGTCTAACCTGGACTCCAGGTTGTATAAGCCCTAAGATTTTAAGGAATATTTAGGAGGAAAGATCCTGAAGGAAAAACATGAGCAAATTCTACTCCCTGGTTTTTATCCTCCTCCCCTGCCCCAATGCAAATTGGAACGGACTAGTTCATAGAACATATGGGTCGGAGCCTGGAGTGTGAACCTAATGCATCATGGGTCACATGGGGCATCTGAGCTTAAGCCTAAATGGAGAGACCGTGACAGGGGATACAGCCAGGACTGCAAACTCAAATGCCTCACCTGGCCAGGCAGGTACTACGAGGGAGTCACGCCACCTCAGTGATGAGAGAAAGAGCCAAAGAGCAAGGATGAAAGGGCTCAGGGAGGCCCAGCTCCATATCCAGGAGATAATGGGGGGTGTGTGTGTGTCTGGGGGACAGGGGCAGCACTGTGTGACCCCAGCAACGTGTGGTGAGTGGGACTGCAGGTGTGACCCATTCTGTGGATTTTTCAAGAGAAGCTTGACATCTAGATTTTTTATCTGACTCCTCCTAATTTGCTGATGTTGGCAACTACTTAAATTAAGAGGAACAAACAAAAAAACACCCCACTGTTCTGGTCAAATCAAACATGCCAGGCCTCATCCACAAGCTGTGGGTTTGTGACCTATGCCCCCGAACCGTGGGCTCTGGCACCAAACAGACCTGGGCTGGAGCCCTGGCTCCCGTGTGCTGGTGGGTACCCCCAGGGGCTGCCTGCTAACCTCTCTGAGCCTCACTTTTCTGCTGGGTATTAGGGGGAACCTTAGGAAATTGCCATTTTGTCAGCAACTTTGTACAGTTCCACCCAATAAAGTGGAGATAACAGTGCCTACCTCTGTGGCTCTTGGGAATATTAGATGAGATAAGGGGGGTGAAGCACCAGGCCAGTGCCTCCAGGAAGCACAGAGTAGATGGGAGGCTGTCCTCATTAAACTGGGCTGTTCCCAGGAACCAAAACTGACCTTTGTAATCCCAAGGGAGCACTGGAAGGAACCAGAGAAAACGTGTCATGCTTCATAAGGATATTTCTATTTTCAGAGGGTCTTTTCCTTAGTCAAGAGTTTTTCTTTTTAACTAGAAATCTCTCGGGGTGAGCTTTTGAGCTGAGATACCAGTCTCACTGCCTGCCATGGGCACACTCAGACACACGTGGAAGATTCACCGGCACAGGCAAAAAAACTTGGCTTCAGCTCATCGTCCATCATCAAAGTGAAACAATCTATAAATTTCAACCTATAATCCCATCATGCTCAAAAAAGAAAAAAAAAAAAAAGGGTGTGGGGGTAGGAGGAGAAGGGCAGCTTAAGTCGGAACTTTGAGGAAAGCCAAAGG
>JAQZBX010050590.1:6912-19715 GCA_029593785.1 Cabassous unicinctus | reverse complement strand
TGCCTGCTCATTGTCTCTGCTCATTGTCTCTACTTGTTGTCTTTGTTCATTGTGTCCACTTGTTGTCTGCTCGTCTTCTTTAGGTGGCACCGGGAACTGAACCCAGGACCTCTCATGTGGGAGGCAGGCATCCAACTGCTTGAGCCACATTTGCTCCCCTGTATAGGTTTGAATTATTTTTGCAGCTGTCCTCTAAGTTTGAAATTATTTAGAAGTAAGTTTTTAAAAATACTTTTGAACTCTTATTTACACCTGCTATCCTTTCATCACCTTTTCAATGCAAGTTGAGACCAGAGTCCATTCATTAACATTCTTCCTCACCCTATTCCATTTTCACCCTTTACCAACTGGGGCTATAGTCCAAATAATTCTTGAGCATCATCCTTGGGAACAGTGCTAATATTCTTATCAATATAAAAATCTCCTGAGATTTTATCAGTCTTCATCTTCTTTCATCCACAGCAGAATTTGATTATTTCTTGCTTATAAAGCCCTCTTTTTCCCCAGTTTTTACTGCTATCACAGATTAGGTTCCCAAAAAGCAGATTCTGAGATACTTATATTTTGTGCAAGATATTTATTTCAAAGTGCTCTGGGGATTAGCATTCAAAGGAGAAGAGAGAAAGCAATATTAGAGGGACAAGTCAAGCTTCAATGCAGCCCTACAGTTTCAGCCAGCCACAGAGGGAGCTGTGGAACTAACATGGCCCTACGTTGAACCAGAGTGGTCTGGTCTATATACTACGACCTCCATTAGCCATTGGATGTTGGCCACTCTGGGGAGGATGTGACTTTATGGCATATGGATTTCTGCAACTGAGGCAATCCCCTAATGTGCTAAACAGCTAAAAGCTCCCTGTTAACAGTACTCCGAGAATGTGGGTAAGAAGTTCTCCTAAGGTTGACCTAGGAGTTGCATCTCCATGATCATCCAGTTCAGCTCTTGTTCCACTTGCATTTTTCTTTATGCATTCATGGAGCACCTTCCCCAGGATTTTGGTCTCTTTCTGTAGAATTTTTAAAACAAGCTTTTTGACACCTTATAGCCGCCACCAGTGCAGGTGATCATGAGACCATAATGTATACTCATCATCTCCCTCCTCATCCATTTCAAA
The DNA here is from genome assembly GCA_029593785.1 of Cabassous unicinctus. Taxonomy (NCBI): domain Eukaryota; kingdom Metazoa; phylum Chordata; class Mammalia; order Cingulata; family Chlamyphoridae; genus Cabassous; species Cabassous unicinctus. The sequence goes on along the minus strand of JAQZBX010050590.1, from coordinate 18,600 downwards.
TTTCCCTTACCCCAACTATCACTTCTTCCAGTTTCAGGGGCTTACTAGGTGGCAGATCATCAGCTCAGGGGAGGTCACAATTCCCTTATAAGGCAGAGATTGCTGTTCTTGTCAATTTATTAACACAATCATCAGAGAAATAGCCACAAGTAAAGAATGTGGGTGCCAGATATTTTCTCCTTTTCCTCTATTATGTAACAGCACTCCATTTCCTCCTGATGATCAAGATCAATGACTCCTGCCAAGATGGGGCCCCTCTTCTTGCCTGTCAGGCCCTTAACAAAAAATGAACGTGTGCCCAGGTGGCAACCAGAGTAAATAGTTCAATGGCATGCTTCTTGGGTCATTTTAGTTCAAATAAATTTTAGAATAGGTTTGTCAAGTTTGTCAGAAAATTTGTTGTGGATTTTGAGTGGAATTTCATTACCTTGATTTGATAACTCACACATTAACAATATATAGAACCATATTATTCATATTTGTAGAACTATGTAAATTTCTAAATTTATTGATGATATTTGGGATGTGAGGGAAACACTAAATGATACCTCTCTACCCCATTCTCTAGAATGGTAAATACTGGGATAGGTAAAGAGCAAAGAGTATATGAAAATTAAACTTTCTGGGTTTTTTGCTGACAAAGCACACAAGTGGATCACAAGATTTTAGGTGTATCTCATCACATCAGACACTCTTGGGGGAAAATATGGACATAATAGATTGTGAGATAAGTTTGAATAGGTGGAAAAGAGAAATGGGAATAGTTTAAGATTATTTTGGAAAAGTTTGATCATAAGTTTAGATTTAAGAAATGAACAAATTACAAAATAATGCCAGAAAAATCAGTGTACAAGCAAGAAATTTGTACCCAACCAAACTTAGCAATAAGTAATATTCACATGGTGATGCAAACAATGAATTAACTAAAATTGTGATATAATTATTTTCAAAGTATTGGGGTTGTCAGATTCACTGTGGGAGTGCCAAAAGAGGTTATGTTGAATATTCATTGGGAAATATAAAATTAAAAACTGGATGCACATGATGAAAACTTGGAGATATGCAGAAAAAGAGTTATAATATTTAGAAGTGTTTACATGTGGGAAACAGGGCTGAAAGTGTGGGAAAATAGGATAGGCTCCTGTTTGTCACCCTAAAATTGGCTGTATTATTCATACTTTAAACCAAGAGTACTTTATTTTGAACTTAAATCCAAAGCAGGGCAAGGACTTTGGAATCCTGGGAACTGAATTCCAAGCCTAGTGTACCTGAATTACTATAGTGTAGTGAAAATCTCTGGGCTAATCTTTCTTGAAAATGTTTTGTTTTCTCTTTTCATCAGAGATTCATTTGGATATGAATGAAATAAGGCAATGGTGGTATTCTCTTTGTTAGGCCCAGGTTTTATGAAAGGTGACATGGAAGGTTGAAGTAAATTGTTGTCCAGTGCTGGCAATTCTTCAACATATGCATGAATCCCCTGGAATCTTGTTAAAATGCAGATCCTGGTTCCATAGGTCTGGGATGGGGCCTTTGATTCTGCTTTTCTGCCAAGTTCCCAGACATGCTAATGTTGCAGATCCACCTACCATACACCCTGTTTAAGGTGTCAGATTTCTTAGAAAAGTTGTTCTCAAACTTTCAAGCCTATTGAAATACCTGGGCTTTTCAAACTCTGAACACTCAGATAATACCCAGAAACTGTTAAATCAGAATCTCTGATGATAAGACTCAGGCATTAGAATTAGTTAAAGCTCCCAAAGGATTTCAGTGTCCAGAGGCTATTGAGCTCCTTTCCCTTAGAGTTTGTGATGCAATATGGAAAAAATCTACCTTAAATATGCAAATAGTTATAAATACAATTGCATAGTTTTAATAAAAAGAAAATTATTTGCTTATATATCAGCATAAGCTTATATAGTTAACAATGTTTTTCTAGTGATACTTGCTACTATATCAGTGTTAAAAAAATCCACTAAAATTAGGGAATTTATGAAAGTGAAACCCTTGAACTGCACTCAAATATAAATTCAAATTCTTAGTAAGAAAATAGTAAAGCTATGTGGTATACAATGGTAGGTACTTAAATTTTAATTTTTTCCCCTGTAAAAGCAAAAGTATAAAATGGGCTCCTCATTGTATCACAGGAGAGTCAGTAACATCTTTAACATGTCTTAGAGAGTGCAATGTTGCTCCTGCCCTACCACTTCCCTTCTCCATCCTCCATCTCAGTAAGCTGTTCATTTTTTCACATTTATGTCCATCAGTAAATTTCATATTTTTTCATCTTCCCTTCATTTTTAATATATATATTTTTTAAATTAGAGAATGTGTAGTTTTGCAAAAAAAATCATGTAAAAAACACAGCATTCCCGTATACTTCCCTATTGTTGACACATTGTTAGTACATTTGTTACAATTGATGAAAGTATATTAAAATAGTGCCATTAATATAGTCCATAGTTTATATTAGTTATCTTTTCCCCATATACCACCCTATTATTAATACTTTGTACTGGTGTCATACATTTGTTATAATTCATGAAAGAACATTCTTATACCTGTACTCTTAACCCCAGTCTATCAGCCACAACAGGGTTCGCTGTGTTACACAAGTCCCATATTTTAGCTTCTAATTTTCATTCTAGTAACATTCATAACCCAAAACTTCCCCTTTCAACCAATTTCACAAACATAATTCAGCACTGTTAATTGCACTCCCAATAATGTGCTACCATTACTACCATCCATTTCCAAACCTGTACAATCAACTTAAACAGAAATTCTATACAAATTAAGCATGCACTCCCAATTCTCTACCCTCTGTCTATACCCCTGGTAACCTATATTCTAGATTCTAACCCTATGAGTTTGCTTATTATAATTGGTTAATATCAGTGAGGTCACACAGTATTTGTCCTTTTGTGTCTGGCTTATTTCCCTGAGCATAATGTCCTCGAGGTTCACCCATGTTGTTGCATGCATCAGTGCTTCATTACTTTAAAAGCTGAATAATATTCCATCATATATATATATACACACACACACACACACAACACCTTTTATTTGTCCATTCATTGGTTGATGTATACTTGGGTTGCTTCCATCTTTGGGGAATTGTGTATATTGCCTCTCTGAACATTGGTGTGCAAATATCTGTTCAAGTCCTTGTTTTCCATTCATTTTTTATCTCACCTTTCCTTGAAGGAATTCTATTTTTCCATATCAATCTAGCATATCTGATTCTCTATCGTATCTCATAAACATTGAATATTTCCTGTTCTAGAGAATGAGTTGGAAAGTATTTATTGAATTAATTAATCAGCCTTTCAAGTTATCCTTTTCAATGACTTTATCTCTTTCTTTTCCAACATTTTATGAGAATTTTAACTTTTTTCATTATCTTGTAAATTCAGTCAAAGTAAACAGGATGTGTCCCAAGGAATGAAACCCTAAATAGGTTCAGTATATATGCAATCAGGGTTTGTTCCCTGGAGCGTATCACTCATTATATTTATTAAATGTTTTTCCCTATACAAAGAAAATATAAATAGAGGTTGTGTTTTCACATAGAAAAAGAAGCTTAAAGGAAGCGGGTGTGGTGCAATGGATGGAGCACCCGTTTGCCATGTGGGAGGCCCCGGGTTCGCTTCCCGGCGCCTCCTTGTGAGGGCAGGCCGGCTCGCGCGGCGCCATGGGCTGATGCGGCAGGGCCTCGCAGCAGGGGGGAGATAAGCAGACACAGAGGAGACGCGCAGCGAATGGACACAGCAGCACAGGCAGCAGGGGGGGATAAATAGATAAAATGGATAAATCTTTAAAAAAAAAAAAAAAAAGAAAAAGGAGCTTAACAGTTCACAACTTTGGGAGGATAGCAAAATGTTGCTTGTCTGTGGAACTTGCCTCAGAATTGAGTTGCCCTCAATGTCTGCTCTTATTTTGGGATCCTTGGGAGTTCTCCACAAAATGAGATGTGAGCTGGCGTTACCTCATTGCCACTTTATAAAAACTGTCAATTTCTATACATTGTTTCTATCAAAATAGTATCCTAAATTAATTAAATTTTATTGGTATGTGACTTTTTACTTTCCCAGCTATTTCAACTCTCTTGCCAATTGAGGCAACATTTTTTAAAGAGCAACAGTTAATGGGTTTATCCTCACCTCGTGCTTACTCCTTAATGCACTCTGATATGGTTTATACCTTCTACACCTAAATACATTACCCTTGAGAGGCTGGTTACCTCCATCTCAATGAATCCGCTGAATGCCTCTTCCTCCTAAAAGATTCTTCAACAAAATTCCCTGATTTCTTCCTTCTAGAACCCATTTCTGTCCTAGTCTCTTATGTCACAACATCTCTTGGATTTTTCCATCCATACTTCCTACATAGTTGTAAGCTATTTCTGAACAGTAAATGATGGAACTTCTTAGAACTCAGTCCCAGCCATTCCTTTTCTTCTACCTTTCTACGTAGGCATTATCTTCCATTCCTTTGCCCTCATTTATCATCTTTATGTTTATAACACTTAAACTTTCCAGTCCAAATCTCACATCCAAGTTCCAGATAGGAACATAAACTCTACACTAAGATTCTCAGAGTTTTCTCATCAGTAACTTAGGTGGACTCATTACCTTTTGAATATCTTGCTTTTCTTTAATAATCCAAACCTGATTGAATGAACTTGCCTGTCACCCAGTGACTCAGCAAAGAAACTTTGGAGCAATTCTTCATGCAAAATATTGGTATTTCTAAGAGAGGTTTTCCATCTCCAATATTAAATATGTCTGGATTATGTACACAAAGTGACCTTGAATGTTTTCCTTTAAATTCTCTCTTTTAAATATCTCAAAGTCCATAGGGCCAGACTCCCTGGATTATTTGCTACTCCATGTCCTTGGACAGACCTAGCTCAGAGTTGACCTCCTACATAAACACATTTGTGAAAAAAAGGATTATCACATGTCAAGTATATTGTAGGGTAACTAGGCTGAAAACACATAGGAATATAAAACAAAACAATTAAAATGGAGTAATTGATTACCCAAAATTTATGCTACAAAAGTAATAAAGACGGCAACTTTTATCATTGTTACCATAACCACAGCTATTTCCAAATGGAAGGTCCCACCTGATCTGGTGCCACAAAGGAGAAACACATCTCACAGGGAAAAGGTGATCTATTATAAGTGCATAAGCAAGGAACTGGGGAAATCTTCCCCAAAACTGTTCAAAGTGATGATGACACCAAGAGTTTTTATAGGCAAAAAAGAAAAGGGGATAGTTGAGAAGAAAAACAAGTAAAAAAAAAAAAAAAAAAAAGAAATAAACAAGTGCTGCTTCCAGGAGTCTTGTGAGAAAGTATGTTTAGTTTCTCCGTCCTGCATTCTTTCAAGCACATTAAACTTTTCCTTGGTTTCAGCGCCTAATAAACCAGTTTAGATAGTGTTGTGTGGGTGTTTATGTGCAAGGTCTTCATGACTCCTTTCTCAGTTGACTGCTCAAGAATTTCAAGCTTTTTTTTTCTCTGAGGAAAGCTACAGATTTACTGGGTCATACAGTGCCACTGACACCATTCTGTCTGATTTTGCTTTGAGACATTATCTTCTCCTGTAAGCAAAACTGAGAAGGTCTTTTTTAGTGTCCTTCAGGGAACAAAATGCGAAGGGTACAATTTTAAAATTAGATTAATAGAAAACCAGCTGAATTAGTGTATTAGAGTTTTCAGAGCTGCTTAAGTGAAGAAATTTTTAATAAGCACATTTTCCAGCTATCATAATTTTAGAAGAGTGAATTAAAAATGAAAAAAGATGAAATATTTATTGGAAACAAACATCTGTACCTAAAGTTAAAATACACTGTTTGATTATGCTAAAGAAATAATTTATTCTTCTATATCTCAAGATATGTATGAAGTCTTTTATAATTTTAATTTTAAACATTATTTAAAGACCATTTATTAATAGGAAAATCAATAATGAAACTAGATCATTTATTCTGGGACCACTAATATTTTGAAAGTTGTAGGGTTTTACAGTTCTAAGAACTTCAACTAGATTTGACATGAAGAAACCTATAGTGGATGGTCTTTTCCTTGCTTGCTAGTAAAATAAACACACTCTAGCAAAGAAAATATCTTTCCTTGCATATTTTTTTCAGGCCAAATGTTTCTACTTATATAGAGTGATGCCTATAGCCTGAGAGAATATTGGAAGATTACAAGTCCTCTTAGAAATAATGGTTAGTAGGAATCTTCTTGCTATACATGATCTTAAGTACTACTCAGGACATCCAAATCCATAAAACTGTGAGGCTTCTTGGAAGAGACAGGGAGGTTAATTTTGAGACTTAAAGTGAGATCACCATCAAAATGGTGCTTTTTTGAGAGAAGCAACCTCCTTAAGCCTTTGATTCTTTACAATCTCAGTCTCTTTGGTTTCTGATGAGTAAGGGAGAAAATTTTAACCAGAAGAGTCCTCATTTACTTTGTAAATGAGTTTTTTTTGTTTGTTTGTTTTGTTTTTTTTAAAACCAGAAGGTATTGTTTAATCTGACTGCAGGCAGTTGGGCCCAGGCCATATGAGGTCAGGTTAAATTATTGTGGAAATGCAATTTCTCTGGATTAATAATTCTTTAGTAATTTTCAAAGGGAAACTCACCTAATATAATCATTCAGGGAATAATTTTATGCAATTAGACCATTGGAAGAGACAGATGAATGAACAAACAAATGAACAAATATATAAGGAAAAATTGTATGAGTGACCTGAAGGAATTGTAGAGTTGTACATAAAGACAGGAATAGGAAGATTATCTTAGGCTGGGGTTAAATGATGGGATCTCTGAGGAAATGATAAAACAGACACTTAGGAAACATGAGTATGCTTTGTTTGGGGAGATTGTGGTAGAAATGAAGGATGATTATAGTGGTGAGTGCTAAAATATTAGCTGTCTTAAAAAGCATTTGTTTGCTTCTCAGCAGTGGTTTCAAGTTCAATGCTTAGATGCCTACTGGAGTCATTCCTGAAATTTATTGAAATTAGAGGAAAATATTTTGTTAAAAGTGCCATACCTTGATTATGTTTATCTTGATTGACATACAGGTTAATCAGATAATAACCTCTAGATGAGCAGAAATTTTTATGTTTCTGGGGTAGGGGGGTGGAGATAATGTCTTGTTACATTTGATTTTTTTTGTGCCTCTAAGAAAATGAAGATGTACATTGTCACTTTAGAGATGACAGTGGAGAAAATTAAAGCAAGTGAATAAAAGCCTGAGATTGTCATGACAGTTTATAAAGGTGGATGAGAAGAGGGGCTAGAACTGAGTCTTAAAATTTTCTACTAATATATTTTGCCCAGTACCATGCTGAAAACATTAGGAAGGAGTGACTAGAATAGCTTGAAAACAGTCAGGAGACTGAGATGTCAGAGAAGTCTATTAAAAAGAAAGTTCTCAAAAGGAGGTCACAGCCTAATCCTTCTTTGGTTCCAACTAATAGACTGAGACATACTCATTGAATTTATTTATAGAGAGTTCATTGGTAGCATGGTTATTTAAGAGGAAGTTATTAGTGATGTTAGGAAATCAACATTTGAGGAAGTGTGAGAAAAGGGTAAAAGTGCTCATGCAGTATGATTGTGAAAGGAGGAACAGGAGATCAGACACAAGGGAAGAAATAGGTACAGGGGACATTGTGTGTTTTTTTTCCATAATTGAAGAGATATAATGAGTCTAAGTGATGTGCATATTGATTATGATGAGAAAGAGCTTTCTGGTAAAGATTTCAATTTTAATAATATGTTAGGTTGCCAAAGGGCTGCCAATGCAAAGTACCAGGAATCTGTTGGCTTTTAGAAAGGGTATTTATTTGGGGTAAAAGCTTGTAGTTTGAAAGCCATCGAAAGTCCAACTCAAGGTACCGTAATAGATACTTTCTCACCAAAGTTAGCTGCCATGTGTTGAAGCAAGATGGCAAGCAATCTCTGTGAGATTTCAGCCTTCCCTTCTGGGCTTTCTCTGCCAGGCTTAGCTGCTCCACTGCTTCCTGATTTCAGCTGCAGGCAGGCATAGGGCTTGACTCTCAAGACTTCCTTTATCAGTCTCAGCTCTCTTCCCAAAATCAGCTGTAAGCTATCATGCAACATGGTTCATCTCTCCCTGGGGCTTTAGCTGTTTGAGCCTTGTCCTTTCTGTCAAATGTCAGAAACAAAAATGACAGAACTCTCTCTTCCTGTGTGTCTGTGTGATATCAGACCCAGCAAGGGTCTCAACCTGATCATGCCCTACTGACATGGTCGAATCAAAAAAGCCCTAAAAGCAGTTTAAACAGGTAATTAATCAAAGACCCCTCAAATGAATTTAATGCAATCAAAGGGCATTACACCCAGAGGAATAGATTAGTTTACAAACATAATATTTCTCTTTTTGGGATCCATAAATAATCTCAAACTGCCACATATGGTTTCTGAAGAAACAGGAAAGGCAGGACTTAATTGGAGACATTCAGCCTAATCATGGGTTCCATAACCCTTCAATGAGAGAGAAGGAATTAGCTAATGGTTATGAATATAGAGATATTGTAGAGATTATGGTGCTAAACTAAGGTGCTTTGTCAAATTACATCATTCATCTGATTATTATGAGGTAATACTCTCTGCTGAAAGTAAGGTGAAATATGAGATCATGTGAGATTCAAAATTATGAGACTTGAAGTGTTCATGGAATGTAGAAGAATAATTCAATTATCAAGACATAGTAGGTTTACCAAATATATTTGAAAGCAGTAGGAGTCATAGCTCTGCATTTACACCTGAAGCAATGGCTTAGTAATGTGCTGTGTCAGATGCCATAATGAACAAGAGAGGTAATTAGAGTCATCTTCTATGGGGACAGATGTGGTAAATACTCAGATGCTTATGACAGATGTGGTAAATATAGGGACAACAGAAATGTATCCCTTAAGGAAAAAGTGTGGCATGTAACCCTTAAGGAATTTGAGATTGTGAGACAGGAAGAAATATTCATACTCTATCTGTGCCTTTTCCTAGCCACATAATTTTCTCATATTACTAAAGCTTTCTAACCTCTATTGATGTCATTTGTTAAATGAGCATATTAACCGTCATTAGCAGGGTTAATCTGAGGATGAAATTTTAAAATATGTGCATTTCCAGGTACATTTAATAAAACAAATTTTTTCTCCAGTTCAGTTTCAATTGGGTGAGTTAATCTACCTATTTTTTTTTTTTTAACACATTATCATTATTTTTCCTTGAAATTCATGTAATTATTAATGATATTTTAGGGGAGAATTTACAGTATGTAGATAATGAAATGTAGGAATGTGCAGGTTATGATTAATATAGGACAAGATTTCAGCTACAACTTCACTAAAATATCATGCTTGGCAAATATATTTTCTCCCAAATCCCTTCACTCTATATCTTTTGAGCCTTCTAATCATATGATGATTGTAGGGCATGGCAATACCCATACACTTCCTTTTTTTTGGGTCCTGGAGCCAGGGATTGAACCTGGGACCTCATATGTGGGAAACCAGTGCTCAACCACTGAGCCACATCAGCTCTCCTGAGTTGGTGTTTTCATTCATTTACTTGTTTTTGTTTTTGTTTTTGTTTTTAGGGGGCACCAGGAACTGAACTGGGACCTCCCATATGGGAAGCAGGCACTCAACCGCTTGAGCCACATCCATTCCCCATATACATCTGATAATTTCTTATGCACAGGATTTTCATGACTAGGTTTCCAATTGATCAAGACCTTCATTTGATCAACCCCATTATAAAATATATTCTTAAGTTTCTTGGTTGAGATCCAGGTACCTTGGGGTGAGAGCTAGAATTCAGAGTTGAGGGAGTTCTGTTGATAAACATCATATGTGAAAGAGTTAAGATAATTTAAGACAGTTGTACTCAGAAATTCAGGTGCAGGGTAGAGCAGCGAGTGAGTGAGAGTACAAAGGATAGGGATGGATACTGGGGAAATAATGCTAGTGCATGATCAATAATTATAACCAAGAAATTCCAGACTGTCTTCATAGATCAGGGATTCCTATGTTTAAATCAGGGAGGGAATTGAAAACTTCTGAACAGCATGAGCTAATTAATACATACAATTCAATGAATTTCATGTTTTTATCTGTGCAATGTCAGTATTCATATATTCTTTACTAGCCAGAAAAGCCAAGGCCTTCTAACTTTTGACCCTGGGAGAAAAGAGTCTCTCCCTATTTCTGTTGGAGCACACCTCATGTTCCTATTGATTGGGTTGCTATAACTCCCAGGTGAAGGATTTGGGATTCAAGACAGTTGTGTTGGGAAATCTGTGGCCAAGACTTGAACCTGAAGGTTTCTTTATCCATTCTCAGCTTTGTTCACCTACTGCTTATCTGGTTGTGAGTGAAAATCCAGTGGAAGACATTTGTCATCGGACCTATTGACAATGCAACCACAGGTGAGCAGGGAATTCTTATTTAACTGAAATTACACCTCTATTGCCAGCAGATGACCAAGTTCCTCCTATAGGCATGGAAATTCTAAGTGCATCCAGGAGCTCTTCTTGGATGTGAGCTTCAGTTAAGTTCATCCAGGACTCAAATAGTTATGGTAAGTTAGGGACTCATCAATAAGTAATCTCCTGCCAAAATCACAACTGTTTGTCCCAGCCTCCATTAAGACTGTATATTATCTGAAGAGATGAGAGAGGTTTCCTTTATCTCATCTAACCCATGGCCTCATTGAAGAAATTATGCACTCATGGATCATGTTAGTGCCTGAAATTGCCTTAAGCATGTGGTAAACATAGGTCATAGATATGATTAGGAGCAGAAGTTAAAAAAAAAAAAAAAAGGAGCAGAAGTTTACAGTTAATAGAAGGCTGAGGTTTCAGTAGGTGCTTGCAGTCAATCCAGTGTTGCATGTGCTGGTGTGTAGGGCTGTGTATTGTTGAGAGTAGTATAAGGGAAGGTTAGGCAATAAAAGAAAATGAGGAATGTTTTTTTTCCCCAATTTTAAATTTTTTAAAGTTTTGATAGAATATATTTGCTTATTTTGAAAAATTTTATTAAACTAAAATTCTTCTTACCACAGGTGTTCTCAATTACCCAATTTCAATTTTTGTAAATCATATTTATTCAAATTTGCAAATGGATGCAATGTATAAAATGTATTGTTTCCTTAATTTAGCTGTGCATTCAGGAGGATTATAATAGGTAGAATAACATTTACAATCTTGTGAAAATGTGTGCATATTTGGAGATTCAAGAGGCAATGAATGGTTTTCTTTTACTCTTGGACAGATGAGATGAAGATATAAGAGAGACATTGATAACTGGTATCTGAAGGTCCCCCCACAAATTTGAGAATGGGATATCTTCTACTACATGAGTGGTCAGGCTAGGGCCATCTTTCAGTGCAATAGTCTCAGGGGTCCTTGGCCTGTGATCCTGAACCATCTGAACTTAAACATTATAATGAGCACCTGAGATATGTATTGGTAAGAGAAAGAGCACTCACTGATCCTGAGTTTTGTATGAAACCTGTTCAGTTCTGCAGAATTCTGTATTTTTCTTCAATGTTCTCTGCCATTTTTATGAACAATAGACCTGTAGATTGAATTTACATAGAAAACACTTTAGGGAAGCGGGAGTGGCTCAGTCGATAGAG
>JAQZBX010050589.1:0-19614 GCA_029593785.1 Cabassous unicinctus | reverse complement strand
GGTGTTGAATGTGGGGGGGCATTTGGGACAGGGAGGCCTGAAATGTTCCCAAATGGGGGAGGGGGGTGTCTCTTGAGAGCATGGGCAGTTCCTAATAGGGAAGGACAGACTAATATGCCCAGCTCTCAATGTCGTTGCAAGTATCTAAGAATATTTTCCTTCAAGAAGTGAAGCCTGGTGGTCTCCATGGGCTCTGAGGGGAGGGGGAAGGAGGAATAGGAGAGATTGAAGAGGGGGTATTTGGGGGCAATGGAAGTGTTCTGCATGATCATGCAATGATGGATACAAGCCATGTTAAATTTCATCAAAAAATTATAAAAGTGTATGGTCTACAATGTAAACCATAATGTAAACCATTGACCATGATTGGTAGCTATGTTTCAATATTTATACATCTGTTGTAACAAATATACCACCACATGTAAAAAGATTATTAATAGGGAAGAGGGAAAATGGGGAGGATGTTGGGTATATGGTAGTCCCCTATATACTGTATGTAACCTTACTGTGACCTAAAACTTCTTTGAAGACAATTTATTAAAAAAAACAGTAAGACACTGGGGAAGAAATGGAAGAAAATGCTACTGTACACATGGGAAAACTGATATTACAGTGATGAAAGGAAAAATGTGAAAAAATAATTTATTTTATTTTATTTTATTTTTTTAATGTTTTTCATTCACTCAGTAACTCAATTTATTCACTTTATTTTAGTTTTACTTTCTCTACATTATTATGTTTTTTATTTCTTATGTTAAACCCATCTTTTTTATTTCATTTTCCTATTAATCGAATTGGCAATATTCTTGGCTTCATTTTTGAAGAGGTTTTGGATCACAGAGGGGTTACAACTATGGCAGGGGTGAATCAATGGGGTGGGGTTTCAGTGATAGTGGATACATGGGAGGAAGTTCACCTGGGCATACATATAAGATATATAATTATGTTCAAATGTTCATTGAGCATTGCCATAGTAATTGTAGATTCACACAAGTGAAAGATTACTGAATTTCCATCCTGGGGAGATCTGCCACATTCTCTAAAGGAAAAGCAAAAATCTCTGGAGTGAAAGGGCAATGACTAATGAAGAAGGATGGTCCATTGATGGGCCCTTGATATTGACAACTATGCTTGCGAGCTTTTTGTTCTTGAATTTGCAACTTAGCCTAGTGTTGAAGAGTGCCTAAAAGTTGCCTCCTGAAAGCTTCCTTGTTGCTCTAATGTGACCTCTCTCTAAGCCAAACTCATCATATAAATGCATCACATTCCTCCCAGCATGGGACATGACTCCCGGGGATGAGCCTCCCTGGTACCGAGGGATTACTTCCAAGCACCGGCTGGTGATACAACTGGAAAAAGACTTTGAATAAAAGGGGGGAAAGGTAAAGACAAATGAGTGTATATGGCTAAGAGATTTCAAAGTGTGTCGGGAGGTTATCAGAGAGGCAACGCTTATGCATGTCTCAGCAGGATCTCATAAACACCAAAGTAGATACTATCCCAAATAGTGGGGATCCTGAGGGATCTGAAGACACCCAGGATTTCTGGTCATGGCAGATAGCCCCAGAGTTTGGTGCCTTGCCAGTAGCCCTACTTTGGAATTTGTGGTCCTGAGTGTGTCAGAGTTGGACTCAGATGTGACTTCTCTACAGATGACTCTTCTGTCCCTTTTATTTGAACCTATAGTTGGTGCTGGAGTTGGTAGGTGTACACTCAAGAGACTTTAACCTCTGGCTGTCCATTTGCCAGATGGGCCCTGAAATTCAACGGAGTTGCAATACCTACTCTCCAGTTCACGGACTTACCCAGGACAAGAAACAAGGAGATGATAATGGACAACGACCATCCCAAGGGACTGAGAAAGTCTACAACTGCAAGCAAGAGAGTCCCATCCATCTGTCCCATGGGATCAAAACCTCCTCTCAGTTAGAGGGGGAGTGGGCAACACCATCCCAGAATCCTCAGGATTGTGGAATGAACTATGGACTAAAGTAGACTTACTGGTATTCTACTATAGACTTTTTGTGATTCTATGAATGGAAGAAACTATATCATTCATGTGGAGGCAGAGGCCACTGGAGGTTCTGGGGGCAGGGAAAGGGAAATACAAGTGAAATATGGGGGCATTTTGGGGACTTGAGAATTTTCCTGAATGATATTATAGTGACAGATATGGGCCATTACATATCTTGCCATAACCTATAAAATTGTGCAGGAGAAAGTGTAAACTACAATGTAAACTATAACTCATGCTTAGTGGCAATGCTCTAAAATGTTTTCATCAATTGTAACGAATGTACCACACTAATGAAAGATGTTGTTAATGTGGGAAAATGTGGGAGGTGTAGGAAGCAGGGCATATGGGAATCCCCCATATTTTCATGTAACGCTTATGTAATCTAAATACCTTTAAAAATATATATATATATATTTTTTAAAAAACCTACAAAACTACTTTCAATTTTAAAAAGGTGGTTGAAAGAATTAAATACCTAAATAAATTAAAAAACACTCAGTGTTCATTTGATAAGAAGACTTAATATTGTTAAAATGGCAACTCTCCCCAAGCTCCTCTAAAGTTTCAAACCAATCCCTGCCAAAATACTATGTGGCTTCTTTGCAGAAATTGGCAAGGTGATCCTAAATTTCATTAAAAATTTCAAGGGAACCGTAATGGACAAAACAATCTTGAAAAATAATAACATATTTGCAAGATTCACTTCCCAATTTAAAAACTTACTTATCAATATTGGATAGTACATTAATGAATATTAGGCAGAATTGACATAAGGATAAACATATAGATCAATGGAATAGAAGTAAGAGTAGAGAAATAAGCCCAATGATTTTTAATTGGGGGGGGAGGTGCTAAGACCATTTATTAGGGGAAGCATGAGGATTTTCACAAGTGTTCTGGGACAAATGGATATCCATATGCAAATGATTAATTTGGACCCATTCCTCACACCATAATCATTATTAACTCAAAGTAGATCACAGGGCTAAAAATTAGAGATAAGCTACAAAGGTCTTAGAAGAAATTATAGGGGGGAAACTTCATGAGTTTGATTTAGGCAAATACATTTTAGCTATGACAAAAAAAGCCCAAAGTGACCAGAGAAAAGTTAAATTGGTCACCATCAATAAAGTAAAAATGCAACCCATAAAATTTGGAGAAAATATATGCAAGCCATATATTTGATAAGAGATTTGTATCCAGAATATATAAAGAACACTTACAACTCAATAATAAGAAGAAATATAACCCCCAAATGGACAAAGTATCTGAACACAAATTTCTCAGAAAAAATATATACAAATGGGTAATCAGCACATGAAAATATTCTAAGCATCATAAGTCATCAGGGAAATGAAAACCAAAATCACAGTGAATTGCTACTTCACACCCAGTAGGACAGCTAAATCTAAAAGTCAGATAATAATTGTTTTCAAAGATGTGGGAAAAATGAAGCATTCACACACTGCCAGTGGGAATATAAAATTTTGCAACCTCTTTGGAAAACAGTCTGGCAGTTCCTCATAATGCTCAAACTACAGTTACCACATCACCCCAAATTTCCACTCCTATTTAGATACCCACTGGAAATGAAAAGATGTGCCCATACAAAAGTTGTAGACACATATTCTTAGCAGTTTTGTTCATATTCAAAAGATGGAGACAATGAAATGTCCATCAACTGATGAAAGCATAAATAAAATTTGGTATCCATATAATGCAATATTATTTGGCAATAAAAAGAGAGGAAGTACTGATACATACTACTACATCACTGAATCTTGGAAACCTTATGCCAATTGAAAGAAGACAGTCACAAAAGATCACATGTTATATGAATCTATTTATCCAAAGTGCCCAGAATAGGCAATTCTTGAGAAAATAGATTAATAGCTGCCTTGGGTAAGAGGTTGGGAGGAAATAGTGAGGGACTGCTAATAGATATAGGATTTCTTCTTTGTGGGATAAAATGAAACAAATTGTGATGACAGTTCTAGAACTCGAATATATTAAAAACTGAGAAATTGTACAGTTTAAATAAGTTCATTTTATAGTATGTAAATTTTATCTCAATAATCTGTTATTAAAAATAAGCACAGGGGGGATGCTGAGAATCCAGAAGAGTGTATTGTGAGTGAATATTTTGAGTAAGACATTTTCCACATTTGATAAAAACACCTTGGCTAGGTTAAATCATTGAAAGCAAAATTTTAAATGGGTGGATGGGGGAGTTTATGAGTGATTTCAAATACCAGGCCCAGAAGTTTAAAAATAATTGTGTAGAGAATGGAGAGCTATTAAAGTCTTTTGAGCTGGAGGTTGAGAAAACCAGATCTGTGTTTCTGAAACACAGAAGTGGCAGTAATCAGAATGATGGATTAGAGGGAGGAGGCAGTAGGAGAAGACTGTGTTCTGCTAAAGTGTCAAATGGGTGTGCTGGAAAAAAGTAAGTAATGCTGATGGAGTTTTGCACTAGTCTATGTAAAGCATGAGCATTTAAATAGAACAATAAAAGAAGGAAAGGCTTGGAATGGATAGGTAATAAATTGTGTTTTTATTATAAGAGTTGAGGTTTTGGTGGAATATCAATGTGAACCGATAAAGCAATCAGTTAGACATGTGACCTGGCAAGGTTGGGAGAACTGACATTTTTTGGGATGTTAATTACCACTGTTAATTGACAAGGTTTGGGTACCCTAGATTTGTCACAGCCATCTTTTCTCTAAATTATTGATTTTTAGCACTTGATTAGCAGTACAAGGAGACTCTGGTATCATATTGATGATGGAAAACATTAAATCAAGCCAGCCTGAGCCCTGATGACATTTTTGTGATAATTAGGAAAAGGCACATTTGCAGCTCTGTGCCAGGGTATATAGCTTGGCAAACAGAGCTTGCACTGGATTTCAGCTCCCAGTCCCTTCCTCAGTTATACAGCCCTGTTCAAGGCAAAAATCTGTATGACAGCATTCAGGGATCTTGACCAAATTAAGTCCAACAGACTATTTCCAAATTACATTTAAAAAGTATAATAAAATCACTATATACACAGGGGATGTTATTTGACCCATGGTATGTATAACTCCATTAGAAATATCATTGATAATGTATAGTAAAATACTGTATATTTTGAATAGCTACACCAGGAATTTCGTAGTGATATTTTACCATCTGTTAAATCATTTGAAGCTCCTTGTGAGTGATCTTGGCTTCACATTACACATTGAATATCCCAAAGCATGCATGACTAACTCACAGGTAATTAGGGCTGGACTCCTGTGGTTTATTTTACTTTTATTACAGGACTGATTAAATTGCACATAACTACTGCAAATCACCTTCTTTTCCAAAAACTATTTCCACTGCATTGTTTCCCCACTCTAGACTGAGAGTTTTCATGTGTGAAATCAGTCTTATGATAATTGTAAATGTCATATTAGAATAAAGGAATAGTTAGTACTCTGTGCTGAGACTATACAAGTTAAAAAGAAGCTAAACTAATTTTGCTATTTTCTTAGGAATATTTCTTGGTTCATGAAGTTGGAACAGTTCCATGGTCTTGATTTTAGTTTGAGGATTCTGTTCCATTGTATGCAAATTTGGGTGTGATATCTAACTCTATATTTCAAGGGCCTCATATTCACCATCAATAGACACTTTAATAGTAATTCATGAAGATTAGCAACTAGAAATGCTAAAATAGTGCTTGGTAATCTTTGGATAAATTCAATAAAGGATTAAAAATATATTCATCCTTCAAAAGTTCAACATCGTATTTGAAAATCATCCATTTGTCCTATGGATATCCCTAGAACATTTTTTTTAGACTGATAACAATAACAACAGCGACACAATTTTGCAAATGAGAATTGAACATAATTATCATAATCTAAGTATAGAATTTCCAGTGACTCAAATTAACCTCCCTTTGGACACCTGCTTCTCAAGACAATTGGTGTCTATGGTACCTTATAACTAGAAAACTGCCCGTCTTAATTTCCCAACCACTAAAACATATCATACAATTGGTTGGCTTAAACAATGGGAATCTTTTAGCTCACAGTTTTGAGGCAGGAGAATTCCAAAATCAAGATGCTACAAGGCGAGGCTTTCTCCCTGAAGACCGTGGCGTTCTGTGGCTGCCAGCGATCCTTGGGTCTATGGCCTCTCTTTTCTCTTCCGGGCTTCATTGAATTCCAGCTCCCGGGTCCTCCCTATGGTTTTCTCTCTCTATGCCTGAATTTCATTCTCTTTATTAAGGGTCAAGTAATACACATTAAAGCCCAACTTCATTCAGTTGGGCCACACCTTAACCAAAGTAACATCTTCAAATGGGTCCACACCCACCGAAATGCAGACCAAGAAGATGTCCAAGCTGTGGTACACAATTCAATCCACCTGAAGGGAAAAAAATCATTCAGGGATACAAATGAATATTTGTTTATTCATAACTTTAATTGACATCCAATGTCCCTTCCTGTCCTGAATTTTTTTTGTAAATATTAAGAACCTAAATTCTTTATAGCCAATGTGAAACACATTTACATTTTTTAAATCTTAAAAGAGATTACCTTAAAAGAGATCCTGACAAAATGCCTATTGATGTACTAACATCTATGTATGTGTTTTAAAAAGTCACTACTATTCTCTATCAAAATGTTTATATTATTTATATTTAAGAGCCACAAAATAATAAATAATTTCTTTTAAGTGCCTTCCTTTCATCGGTCTTCAGATGAGTTCCTTACTTTGAGTGAAAGTTGGATTGTCTTACATGTGTTCAAATAAGGCCACTAGTGCCTGAGTCCAGTCTCCTCTACTAACTGAAGGTGTGATCTAGGATCTTAGGTGAGTTGACTTAAGTTTTGTATGATTAGATTTCCATTAAAAAAATGGGGGGAAGTAACTCTTAACTCCTCAGGTTGCTGTAAGAATCAGATGAGTTATTTGCAAAAGTCTTAGAATGTGGCACAATCTGAAAGTTTGTAAAATAAAAATTTAAACAACCATCTCATAAACGAGGTTATTGGTGGGAAAAGAGATCATATTACCTTCCTTGTCATTCAACTCTGAGAGTGCAGAGAGTTTTATTAATACCAGACGACAGGCCTAGAACACCCTCAGAGCATTAGTAATTTTCCCTCTTATCCCAGGCATATTTCATCTCCTGCTAAAAGGCAGCGCAACCATTGGGTTGAATCAAAAATATTTAATTGCTATTTTTATTTTCTTCACAAAGTTCCAGTTGCCTAAATCACGTTTTCTGCCCTCAAGGTTAGGACAGATTACACAAGATATTTGGACATCATTACAGAAGCAGGTCACACAAAGTAGTCTCGTGATTTAGTGACTTTTAAAAGGAAGGCAATGGATATTAGCCAAGTTCTACTGCAAAGGTTAGGAAACCTGTAAATTAATTAACAAGAACTTATATATTTAGAGGTCTACAAAGAAGTCTGTGTATCATATGAGTGGGGCTATTTCAGCCTTTTAAGAAACTAGACATGTGGACAGCAAGTGGAAATTTAAATACACAGGTGAAATGGCAAAAAAAAAAAAAAAGGCCACTAGAAAATTATTTGAAAAATCCAACATTAAGCAGCTGTTTATTTTAAAGATGCAGCCACCAGAATACACTGAAATGAAATAAAACCAAAAAGAATAAGTTAAAGGCTTTGACTCCTTGCGCTATTTTATTTAGATACTCTTTCTCTACATTTGAACATAGTACCCAAATAATAACTGTAATATAGGAGGACCCTAGTCACCTTGCATGTTAGTGTAAGAGAAAGCACCTTGAGAAAGAATTTATAGCAAAAAAAGTAACAAAGTGAAATGTTCTGTGAAAATCGATTTCTTTTTTCTTTTTTCTTTTTTTGTTAAGAGTCTACTTTCTTACCATTTTGAGACTACTAGATTCACTTTATACCATGATAAACTATAGCAAGTCAAAGGAGTTCCATTATTTACTAAATATGGAAATTTATGGTTTACGGCAGTTTTATGTAAAAATGGGACTTGAGATTTTCATCATATAAAGTTGTGTTGTGTGAGGAACAAATGCAGGAGATACGTTTGTGCTCTTTCTTTCCTAGCTAATATAGAGTATTGTTATCTTGGTGATTCATGAAATTTTTTAATGTTACAGCTAAAAAATAGTGATGAACATACAACTCTGTGATTATATCAAATATCATTGATTGTACACTTTGGATGAATTGTATGTTTTATTAATATGTATCAGTAAAGTTTATGTGTTTAAAAATATATGAGATTCTTTTGTCTGTCTTACAACACTTTGGTAAAAGTAACAGGAAGGTCATTATTTTGTTGTTGTTGTTGTTAATCTACTTCATTTTGGAATTACTTGCAAAACAAACACAAATACTCAATAAGACAGAAGGGGCCATAAACATTTGTTATTTGGTCAGGTACTTTCATTTTGATTGAGAGGTTAAATGAATGTGTAAACATAGCAACCAGCTCTCCAGCTGAAGATGAGAAAAGCCATTCTAAAATAATATAGATGAATTTTGATGGTATCTATTGATAATCTATGTATCCTGCTAAGATTTTGAGCTCTAGTAATAGTAATAGACTTCATTCAAAAGAAGCAAAAAGAAACACACAGACACACACATATAATATCATCTGAAAAACAATATAACACCAAAGGAGAATCAAATAACTTCTATGAATCAAAGATTATTTTTAGAGTGATATAGAACTTTGTGCTCCTTATATGTTTACTTAAATTTGATTCTGGCTTTTATATCTATGCATTCATCTAATATCTTTGGAATATTATCTGAGTAACATAATTTTGTTGTACTTTGTTAATATTATTGCCTTTATCGAAATGTCTACTTTATGGGATGAATTTGCATTATTCCTCAAATTGGTCATTATATTATCCTGGCATAAACTCTTCAAAGATTACATACAAAAACAATTTTATTGATATTACAACAATTATATTCCCCAAGTCAACATCTGACATCATGTTTATAACGAAATAATGGGATGATAGAGGTCGTAGTCAGAATTAAGACAAGGGTATCATAGAAGCACTTAACAGAATTTGCAATTATTTGTGCAATTATTTTCTTAATATTCACTGCTTCCATTATCTTACATCATGAAGTTGGGGACTTCCTTGTATTATTCACTATTATATTTACAGAATTTAGCAAAATATATATAATATAATCACAATATAAATATTTGTTAAATTAATGAATGAATAAATGAGTAAAAGCTATAACTAGAATTATTCTACAATCATTTCAATGACTGATTGTAAGAAAATTAAGAGGATAAGTTTTAGGAAGAATGGGGCACAATGCTATTAAAATCAACTTTCTGTCTATATAGAAAAATGATAAAATATGGAAAACGACAGAACTGGATGTAACTTTTGGCCAGATGGCAGTGAGAAATCATGGTCTATAACAGGGTTCAGGAAATCAGCTTGTGGCTTCTGAGCTAAGAATATATTTGCTTTGTGTTTACATTTTTAAAGGGTTGTAAGAAGAACAAGAATAGGAGGAGAGGGAAGAGAGGTGGACAAATAGGGAAAGGAGAAGGGAAGAGAGAAGGAGAAAAAGTAGAAAGGAAAGGAGGAGAAGTAGGAGGAGGAGGGGAGAAGTGTGGAAGATAAAATAAATGAATTATATCTAAATTTAAAAGTTTAAACATAAATAGATCTCTAAAACAAAGTGTTAAGAAAAGCGGGGAAAAAAATTACCCTCTTTATCCAGAGGTGCTGAACTTTGAGACAAATAGTGTGACTGAATGAGTATGTGTTTATCCTTCTTGAGGAGAAATTGAGGATATTTTTTGCATCATGATTTGCATTTTGGCTATCTCCTACGCCAGGTCTAAAATAATTCCCTATATTTATAGTTTAGTGTCTAATTGTGAAGAAAATCAAATAAAGAAGATATTCTTCAATCTTCTAAGAAGGGAAAAAGAGAAAAGGCTTTTTCCCAGGGGTGCCTAACTCCTAGTCATCTCTTTGAGGGCAAAATAAAATTTGACCCATAATTAAAAAGGATAGATGAAGATTACTGACCAAACACTTATGCAAATGTAAATAAACCACAGATACAACTGTGTCATATAACAATCATAAAATCTTTAAAAATTTTTGTACACTGTGAATCTCTAATAAGGTTTCATTACTAGTTAATAATAATATCATGAAGAACACATACCATTATGTTAATCTATTTACACATGTACAATTTTGGCTTTCTTGTTAAGGGCAACTGCTCCCTAGGTCCCCTAACTTAGCTATCATCAGAAATCCATTATGGCTTTCCAAGTACAAGTGTTATCTATAATGTTTCCTATCAAGGGAGAAACCTCTACTCTTATTAAAAGAACATAAAGGACAGCTTTTTCCTGTGTAAGCAAGCTGGACTCATTGCTATTTATATCTCACTGGCTGTATGTAGGTAGTTCCAACTTGCAAAAGGGTTGTGCTTCACAGTTTCCTTAAGAAGACATTTGTGAGCTTGCAAGTTCTTTATCTGTAGAAACAGTATCTTAAAAGAACGTTTGACTTACTGAAATTAAACTTTATTTTCTGATTTATATTTCTCTTTGGAAATGGGTGGCTGTCCCTTCAACCCAAATAAGAGTCACTGCGACCTTAGACCTGCATCATTTGGGTTCCCAGCATCATTCTTAAGAGTAGCATTTGGGGCAGGACAATTGAGGTCTGAAAATTTAAAACATTCAAAACAATAACACAGAAGTCAGCCCAGTTAAGGAACTGTCTGTGTTACAGAATATCCTTGGTCATTACACATTTCACTCAGTCAACTTTTAGAACAGTTTTATAACTAGACTAATTCACTCCCTTGTTAGGCTTATTTATATAAACTTGAAGCAAAGTTCTCACATGGTCTGCTGAGCATATATTCCAAGTCGTTTACCTCATATACACAGCAAGCTCTATTCTCCTTTATGCTAGGTTGGATGATTTAATCAGCTCAATATTGTACCTGACAGAGGTCACCATATGAGTGGTATTTTTCATTTTGGCATGGTCCTCATACTTTAAATATAGCATCTTCTTTAATCCTGACATCAGTCTACCAGAATAAGCCCTGTAATTAACCCATTTATGAATAAACTAGCTCAGAGAGGTTAACTAATTAACCGAAAGTCACATGACCAGGTGTGGAGTTTGCACCAAATCTTGTGACTCTGGAACATCATTATTTTATTATTAACTTGCACTATTTTTTATTACAAAATGCAACATTGAAAACAAAGAACGAGGTTAAAAGTATAAGCAAATTTCATTCAAAGAATACATTTAGTCTAAAATAGCCTTTGAATAAAATTGCATTAATAGTGCTGCTACTAGTCCTTAATTTTATCCAGGCAGTTATATTCATTCAGCCATTCACTAGTCACACTATCTAAATAGTTTTCTGATCTTTAAAATGTTCCTGAATTCTTTGGAAAACTCTTAGCTGAAAATTTTCTGTTTATAAAGGCTTCTTGAATTAAAAACATCCACATAGTCTATTGTTTACTTTACTAATATTTTTGGTTCTTTTTTCATTGATAGTCCCAGTACATGGGACAGTATCTGAAATATAAAAGACATCATTATCTGGTGAATGAGTGAAATATTTGATTTCCATTTAGGTCCATGGGAGCCCTGTCTATTTTGATCACAATAAAATAATCAAAACAACTTCCAACTGTCTTCCCCTACTCTGAACTCATACCATCTTTGGCTACATAAGTTTAAAACTAAATATGTTTTCTGATTTTTAAATCTTTGATTTGTGGATATATCACTGTATTCTATAGAGATGATGCTGACTTCAATTTTGGGTATTCAAATATACATTTGTTAAGCATTTAAAAATTGTAACCCTATCGGAGGAAAAAAAATGACCAGAAGGCTATCCATTTCCCCCTCAGACTGAAGGCAGTCTATTAATCAATATTTTGATTTGATTTCAACCATCAGATTTCAAAAATTTAATCATCAAATCCAACTTTCAGAATTATATCATTTAATTCAACTGCACTGGTGACTTAAAGTTCTTGAAAGTGTAAGGTTAGCTTTTACTATTTTCTCTCAAGTCTTGAACTTCTATTACCACTTAATGTTGTTTGTTTTCTTTCAATTCGAATGCCATTTTCTTTCCCAAAGAAGAAAAAAGCAAAAGATGGCATCCTAGACACTAAGAACTTTTTGGAAATAGTTGGGGGAGGAGGAGAAAGAGTGACAGAAAGAAAAAGGAAGGAAAAAAGAAAACAAGCGAAAGAGGGGTGAGATAGAGATCTTTGCTCATAATCTGGAAGATGTAGGGGAAATCTGGATTTGTTATAAGAAGATCTTGTTCATATCTTGACTCAATCATTTTACTATTTTGACCTGGATTTTGCTGAAGACTTAAAGGTTAAAATAATGCCAGCTTCACTTATTTTATCAATATGCTGTGAGCATCAAAGCAAGTCAAGGTAAATTGTAGATTGTGAAATGGATTGCAAATGTAATGATGTAATGGCAAACACAGAGGGCTAGGAGATAGATGAACCAGATTTGAATTACAGCTTTGCCATTTTATGGATCGTTTTACCTATCTGGGCCTGTTTCCTATATTTAAAAAAGATGGAGAAGTTTGTGAAGGTTAAATAGTAAAATGCATATGAAATGTTCTCTGGTGAGAACTGCAAATGTTGAATCAAACTGAAAGACCATTTATTCATATTATCTAACTTGATTTCCTCAATCAGTATGAGAATATACAAGGCAAGCAGTACCGTTAGTATTTTATATTAAGCAAGAAAGCAAAACAAACAAAAATAAATGCTTATCATATACAGAGTGAGAAATGAAATTGAAGTCTCCAAAATTCTGATCATCAGTTTTATAGATGGCAGTAAATATTTTACACTGTCATTTAAACACTGCCCTGCAAAAGAGAGAGAGAGAAGTGTTCTTCAGATTGAATAGACTCCAGATGAAAGTTATGTTCACCACAAAGTATGATATTAATTTCTGCTGTTTCCATATGCAAAAGAGGAATTTTTTCTTTTATCAAGATGTTACTAAAATACATCCTAGTGTAGGAGGAAATCCAAATGTTAGGGGGCTTGATAAATTTCCTTTAATTATATAGATTGAATATTCTATTTGTTGATTTTATTTAAGATATCCTTTCCCCTTTAAACCTCTCTATATCTACCCACTTAATTTATTTGAAATGTACTAAGGCATATGTCAATGTGGCTAAGTTTTTACTATTTTATATGCATAAAGTAGTTGTGGTCTATGAGTTTCATAACTCCACACTGAACTCCTCAAATGAGCATATCCAGCTAGTCACAGCCTGAGCTGGGTGAGATTGTGTGACCTGATTAAAACAGGCTCTTCCTTCCATTTAATGAAAATCAAATCAACTGTGCACAGAAATAGTAGAGGGAGTTAATAGCTACATTTTTTTTAGGCAAAAGAAGTTCATATCTTCAGAGGATGCAAAAGTCCTGAAATTACACAAAGACAAATTGTAAGTCAAAAAAAGAACCACAAAATCACAGAACCTCAGAGTGAGAAGAAACCTGAGTGGTGAAGTGCTATAGTCACCCGTTTGATGTTTGAAGACCCTCTTCAAAACATTAGAAAGTGGGGTTTGTCTTAGCTAATTTTTGGGTGCTTTTTAAAACCTGCACTTTCAGTTTATTACTGGAGAAAACTCTAAATACAACCCATTTTAACAGTGTCCATTCACAGCAAAAATGAAATATAAGAATATTCTTTCCACAAAAGTAATGCTGATTGGGAGTCTGGATTTATCTCAATTCAGTTTGATTTGATTTTCGATATGTTGACCAATAAGGTTTATGCTTTCAATATCTAAAGAGAAAACTGTTTGCACTTCAGTTTACATTGAGAATAGAACACCCAAACTGATGTCCTATTTTAAAAATTTTAGTTTAATATATATGCCCATTCAAATCTACTCACAAGCTAACATCACGGAGTCGAGGTATTGGGCTGGATTCTGGGGATAGAAAATGAATGAGACGTGAACCTGCCCCTGAAGTGGCTCAAAGCATATTAATAGCAGGGAGAGATAATATAAAATCAGCACAATTATTATGTTATTATTATTTGTCCCATCTCATTTTCTAACAGCAATAAGGAGTGGGAATTCAAGCATAATGAAAAAAGCACAGTACCCAAAGACAACTTTCACATTATTTTGATTACTCTACTTAACTACCAGTAGAATTTCAGAGATTGGAAAAGCAATTAAAGTAGTCACAGTGGGAAAATACAATGGCAAAGGGATATTGATCCTATGGGCACCAATGAGAGACATACCAGGATTCGAGATACAAACGCAATGTGGAATTCCCTGCAAAAATTTAATTTCTTCTATAAATTAACGTTGTGTACATTTCCCATTTTAATCCAATTTTGCTCAATAGTAGATTAACCTTTATGATATTTTGTGTTAGTTAGCTATTGGTATTTGCCTGATAAGCATTTCAAAGCATTTTATTGCTTAACTGTCATTGTTATTTTACTTTTAAATTGTAAATTAATTCAATAAAACACAGAACAGAAGCTATAGGTGCAGGTTTGGAGATTATTTGTAATTTTAGCTCCTTAAGTCAATTTGTGTGGCTTCATGTCACTGAATTTCTCTGGGCCTAAATTTCCTCACTTGCAAAATAGATAAAATTTTACCTACATAATTGCCTTGTACTGAGGAGTATATTAAAAAGGTATGTGATTAACAATTGAAGAGTGCTCAATAAACAGCAATTATTATTATTATTGCCCCTCATACTATTGATCTTAAGTTATGTTTCTCGATCTTTCTCTCTTTCTTTCTTTCTTTTTGTGCTCACCATATTATTTCTTTTAATATGTTCATTATCTATATTGCTTATTTATTTTTCCCACACATTAGTTTTAACATTATAGAGATTACTTTTTCTTTCAGTGGATAGCCATATTAATTATTAAATAGAAATTATAATGGTATGTAAGGATCCCAACCACATATAACAAGATTTGGCCTTATTTTTATTTACCTCTTACCCTCAATTTCTATTGTTTAATATAATTTGTCTTATTTTTCAAACTGATACACTTCATTGGACTGTTTTCATAAACATTATTTAGTTTTGCTACTAATATTTTACTTGTATCATAACTGAAATATATTAATATTTACACAACTGTACTTTACATAATTCATCATTTATCCATTTTATAATATATCTTCAGATCTATTTTTATTCATGTAATAACATATTTTATATGTTTTGCATGGCTTAGGTGTGTTTAAGAGTCCATTGCTTCAGTTCATTGGACTCACTCAAGACAACTAACAAGGAGGGGAGGATGGACAACCACCAGGCCAAGGAAATGAGAGAGCCTACAACTGCAAGCAAGAATGTCCCATGCATCTGTTGCATGAGACCAAAATCCCCTCTCAATTAGAGGTGGAGTGAACATCACCATCCAAGAATCCTCAGGATTGGGGAAGAGCTATGGACTAGAGTGGACTTACTGGTATTCTACTATAGACATATTGTGATTCTAGCAATGGAAGAACTTACAACATTGACGTGGACGTAGTGACCACAGGAGGACCTGGGGGCAGGTAGAGGGGAAAACAGCTGTAATACGGGGACTTTGTCAGGACTAAGAAATCTTCCTGAATGACATTGCAATGACAGATATAGGCCATTTTATATCATCACATAACATGCCGAACTGGGTGGGAGAGTGTAGACTACAATGTGAAATATGGTCCATGCTCAGTTGCAAAAACCAAGGATGTGTTTATCAATTGCAATGAATGTGCCACACTAATGAAGGGTGTTTATGTGGGAGGGTGTGGGAGGTGTGGGGAGTGGGGCATATAGGAATCTCTATATTTTTTGTGTAACATGTATGTAATCTAAGTATCTTTAAAATGAATAAATAAATAAATAAATAAATAAATAAAGAGTCCATTGTATTTTCAGTAAACCTATGGTGGCTATAAACTTTCTGACCATCTGGATATATGAGAATAGTTTTTAAATTATTTTGCACAGGAGTGGCAAATTGGGCATAAAATTCTCACGTTTCAGTCTGCTTCCCAAAAGTTCTAGTTTCCTCTGATATTTAGAAGTTCAGAGCAAGAATCTTTGGAAAAAGCCAGCAGTACTTCCAGAAGAATATTAATTCATTAAATTTTTTAAAAAATTTCTGCAATGAAGATTTTTTGAAAAAAATTAAGTGTTTGCCATAATCATTAATTTCTTTTAATACCCACTCCCCTTTTAGATACTCTACCGGGCAGGAACTTTTGCCCTGGAAATTTATTATATAAGGAGTTATATCCTTGTCTCCATGACTCACTTTTTTCTCACTTACCTACGGCTTTAAAATTTTAATTATTGGGTGAATTTCTTGACTCTTTTTTCTATTTTACCAATTTCATTTTAGGTAATATGTTACTACCTGCTCCTTATATTCTTTTTCATTTTTTGTTTTATTTTTCATTTTATTTCATTTAGTTTTGGAATCATGATTCCCATTCTTTTCAAATTCCTTGATCTTAAAGTATTTATTCTCAGTAACTGTTCAATTCTGGAATAACATTTTCAATATCCACTTGAATTTTCTTGAGAATGAAATCTGAGTTACCTTTTTTTTTTAAACTTTCTATTTTATATTTTGACAAGTAAAATGCCCAAATCATAAGCACACAGATGAATCTATTATTACACAATGAGCATGCCCATGTAGCACCACCCAAAGGAATATAATGTTAACAGATGATTTTGCATCATTCCCAATTAGTAGACCCTGCTTTCTCCACAAAGGCAACTGCTCTTTAGAATTCTAATTCATATATTAGTTTTACCTGTTTTGAGTTTTTAAAACATTGAGTCACCTGGTATGTCCTATATTGTGTCTGTTTTCTTTCCCTCCACAATAGCTTTCAACATTCATCCATGTAGAAGTGTGTGACTATAATTTGTCTATTTTCATTACTGTGTATTATTCTATTTTATGAATATTTAACACACTTTGTTTATTCACTATTCTGCTGTTAGATATTTGAATTGTCTCCAGAATTTGGCTATTGCTTTCCATGATGTTAGAAACATGCACACATTTCTCTTGGGTATATACTTGAGAGTGGAAATAAGTGATAGGGTATACATAAATTCAATTTTAGTAGATAGTGCCAAACGATTTTCCAAAATGACAGTGGAATACTGTCAGGAATATTGGTTACACAATGCTGCATAAAAACAAACCAAAATTTAGTGTCTTAAACAATAACCATTTTATTATGCCTCATGGATTTTCTGAGTCAGGAATACAGGCTATTTGAAGTTAATGCTTGTGAGAAAGTGGGTAATAAGTGTTTGGCAAGAATTCTTGGATTAGCGACTTTTTGTTTTTTCTTTAGGCAGGAATTAATCACCTGTGGTCAGAATTGATTGTCTCTTCCTCAGAATTCAAAAGTTCTGATAAATTTGATTAAAAGGAAGGACACATTCCATAAATAAATATTCTCTAGGTATTCAAAGAGAAATGTATCCGAGCAAGATTTTGATAGTCTAATTTCAGAAGGTTTCATGTAAAATACACTTAAAACACTTAGATTTATAGATTTCATGATTGAATCATGTGTTCATAAAGGTATAGAGAGGCTGTGGAGGCTTCTCTAGATGATTCAGGAAAGTGTCCAGGAGTGTACTGGAAATTAGTGGTGAGCAAAGAAGTACCAATAAGCCTCCTTTTCTAAGGAAGGAACTTCTACCTTGTCATATCTGTGCATTTAAAAGCTGGTTTGATTAACATTATTGTCAGAAGTGTACACTTATTTAATAGCTAAGTCTTTAAGAGTAGGCAGGGTAAGGTCATAGAGCTGTTTAATGCCATATAAATCATTTGAATGTAATTCATTAGAGAATGGAGAAATGTTTTCAAGAAGGTAGAGATATGATTTGGTTTTGGATAAAGTTATTTCAACAGCTCATAGTAAATGGATTGAAGCTGTGTGAAAATAGAGGCAAAGAGAACACTTGAGTGACAAATGCAATTTTCTAGGTGAAATGGTGAGATTAGTAAGGTCTCAAATAGGGCAAAACTTATGAAGATGATATAAACAATATTAGAGAGCAGAATCAACTACACCTGTTTAAATCTGGACTGAGGGTGAGGGGAACTCTCTGGATTACTGGTAATTGCATCAAGGTCAGACTATATAAGGAAAGCTAGCCACAGCATTGTTTTCCATGCCCTAACAGTTCCTGTAAATTAATAAACAAACAAACAAACAAATAGAATCATAAAAACTTGATTTAAAGGAAATATTGATGAACCTAAAAAAGTAACATTATTTGTAAAAGAAAACACACACATGTGCACCCACATATATACGCATCATGTTACACACACCAGAATGCACACAGCAATTCTTCTTGAATCAATAAACACTAGGCCACAACTCCATAAGGAACCTGGAGAAAAGATGAAAAGAATATGTATATATCTATATATATCTATGTATACCTATATAGAGATATATAGTTAGAGAGAGCAAGATTTGTTGTTCCACATATTAAGAAATAAAAATTTCCTCCCATAGAAAAAGAAAATGGGAACCTAAACCTAGATATTGAATAATATTGAGTTAGATGAGTATTTACGTTTTTTTGTACATAAGTTGTGTATATTACAGGTCCCCGTAAGGTTAAGTTGGCTTTGCATCTGTTCTTTTTGGAAGTATTTTCATTTACAAGGTATTTTCTTTGCCAATTTGAATGTGTTTAGCCTTTCTCTGACAACAAATCTTTTTCCAAGATGTTCTGTTAAGCTAACTTCTATTTTCTCCAGAAAACAGAAACTTAGTGAGGCTTTCTTAATTGCTGGAAAGGGATCTAACTAATCACACTCATATGACAGCTGGAAGCTCATAGCCCCAGAAATGAAGGTGCAATTATCCAAAACAAATAGAAAACTTCTATCCAATGAGCTGCCTTGACTGAATTTCTAGACTTTCATAATCATTTTTAAATAAATTTTGATAGCTTGGAGGATTCTGAGTTGTTAGCTTTTCACAGAGTGCTTAAAAAATAATTTTGTTCCTAAAAACACACTGAATCACAAATAAAGTGACTTGAAATCAAGTGGTGGATTATGCTTTCTAATCAGAGCTGGAACCTGTGTAAGTGATCTTACCCCATATATTAGAAACGAAAACAAAAATGCCGAAAGAAGGACATTCTTTCCCAGAGCTTTGACAATAGCTTTTAGTCTGTTAATTCATCAGTCAAACATAGTTCTTACATTGAGATTCAATTTTGAAAAATAGTTCCCTACACACGTACATAGCTGCAGCTACATGTATTATGCTTGCTTTTCCCAATACACATGGGTATATTTACGGGAACTGTCATTTGGACTTACAAAGTGTGTGCAGAAGGAAGAGGAAAAGGTCATTGTTGCATAGAATATCAGAAAATGTCAGTAATTTGAGAACTAATGACTTAAAAGATTAAAGCCATGTTCTTCATGATTAATTTGATGTTTGCCA
>JAQZBX010050588.1:0-19626 GCA_029593785.1 Cabassous unicinctus | reverse complement strand
ACAAATAAAGCTGCTGTTAACATCCACATAAAAGCTTTTGCATGGACATATACTTACATTTCTCCTGGTTGAATACCTAGGAATGGAATGTGGGGGCCATATGGAAGGTGTAGGGTAGGTAAATGTTTAACTTTTAAAGAAATTGCCAAACCCTTTTCCGAAATGGCTGTACCAATCTACATTCCCACCAGCAGTGTATGTTGGCTCCACATCCTTGCCAATAATTGGTATGGTCATTCTTTTTAATTCCAGACATTGTAACAGATGAGTAGTGATATCTCATTGCAGTTTTTAATTTACATTTCTCTAAGGACTAAAGATTGTGAACATCTTTCCAAGCGTTTATTTGCCATCTATGTATCTTCTATGGAGGAATGTCTCTTTAAATTTTTTGCCCATTTTAAAAATTAGTGTTTTTCTTTTTAAGTACTGGGCTTTTAAGAGTTCTTTATACAGTGTAGATACAAGTCCGTTATCAGATATGTGATTTGCAAGTCATTTTTCCAAGTCTGTGGTTTGCCATTTCATTCTCTTATCAGTGTCTTTGAAAGGGCAGAATTTCCTAATTTTGATATAGTCAAAAGTATCAATTTTTTCTTTTATAAATTGTGCATTTGTTGTCAGATCTAAGAAATAGTTGCCTAACCCAAGGTCACAAAGATTTTCTTCTAGAAGTTTTATAGTTTTAGGTTTTAGATTGAGTCTTTGAATCCATGAACTTGATATATCCCTCCATCTGCTTAGGTCTTCTTTAATTTCTCTCAGCTTTGTCTTGTAGTTTTCAAGGTATATGTCTTACACATCTTTTTTCAGATTTATCTCTAAGTATTTTATCTTTTTGTGTTATTAAAATGGTATTTTTATTTCAATTTCCAATTGTTTGATTCTAGTATATAGAAACACAATTAAACTTTGTAATTTTATCTTATATCCTACAACCTTGATAAGCTCACTTATTAGTTCAAGTAACAATTATAAATTCCATAGGATTTCCAATTCCGTGTTGTGTGTGAATAAAGGCAGTTTAAAATGCCTTCATTTCCATTCTGCATTCCCTTTATTTCTTCTTCTTGCCTAGAAGGCCAATAAAGTGTTGAATGAAGTGGTGAGAGCGATCATCCTTGCCTTGTTTCCAGTTTTAAGGGGAAAACATTCAGTATTTCACTATTATTTAAGATATTAGGTGTAGGTTTTTTGGTAGATGTCCCTTATCATGTCAAGGAAGTTTCCTTTTATTTCTAGTCTTCTAAGAATTTCTACCTGGAAGAGATGTTGAATTGTGATAAATGTTTGTGCTACATCTATTGAGATGATCCCATCATTTCTCTTTTTTAGCCATTAATATCGTGAATTGCATTGACTTAGTTCTGAGTGTTAAACCAAACCCAACCTGGCCTTGGCAAAATTTTGCTAAAATTTTGTTAAGAAATTTTGCATCTATGTTTATGTTAATAAGGGTTATTGTTTTGACGTTCTCTCTTATTTTGGTAATGTCTTTGTCTGGTTTTGTTATCAAAGTTATTCTGGCCTTATAGAATGAGTGGGGAATATGCCCTCCTATTAACTTTTATAAAAAATATTGTGCAGAATTGACACCACTTCTTCCTTAAATGTTTGCTAGAATTCACTGGTAAAGCCATCTGATCCTGGAGTTTTCTTTGTGGGAAGATTTTTAACTAAAAATTAAAATTCTCGGGGGGCAGATATAGTTTAGTGGTTGAGTGCCTGCTTCCCGTGTACGAGGTCCTGGGTTCAATCTCCAGTACCTCCTTAAAAAATTAAAATTCTTTAATAGATACAAGACTATTCAAGGTATTTATTTTTTTCTCAAGTGAGTTTTGGTAGTCTGTCTTTCAAGGAATTTTTCTATTTTATTTAAGTTGTTAAATTTATTGGTCTAAAGTGGTTCATAATATTCCACTACTACCTTTTTATATCTGTAGCATCCATAGTGATGCCACTTCTCTCATCTCTAATACTGGTAATTTGTGTCCTCACTCTTTTTTTTTTCCTGATCAGTCTGGCTAGAGATTTATCATTTTATTGGTCCTCTCAAACAGCCAGCTCTTGGTTTGAGTTTCTACATGGTTTTCCTATTTCTTTTTAATTGATTTCTGCTTTGATTGTTATCATTTTCTTCTTTCTGCTTGCTGTAGGTTTATTTTGCTTTTCTTTTTCTGGTTTCTTAAGGTGAAAGCTAAGGATTGGAGACCTTTCTTTTTTCCTAATATAGATGTTGAGTGCTATAAATTTTCCTCCAAGTACTGCTTTAGCTATATCTTGCAAATTTTCGTATGCTCTGTTTTCATTTTCCTTTATTTCAAATTACGTTTTAATTTCTCTTTTGACATTTTATTTGACTCATGAGTTTTTTTTTTATAAGTGCATCATTTAGTTTCCCCATATTTGAGGATTTGCCAGATATCATTCTTTTACTGATTTCTAACTTAATACCATTGTGGTCAGAGAATACTCTTTGTAAAATGTGAATTCTTCTAAATTTACTGATACCTTTTTATGGCCCAAAATAAATGATCTATGTGCACTTGAGAAAATTTAAATTTTGTATTCTATTGTCGCTGGGTAGATTGTTCCACTAATGTCAATTAGGTTAAGTTGGTTGATAGTCTTGTTTAAGTGTTCTATAGCCTTACTGATTTTCTTTCTGTTTGCTCAATCAATTATTGAGAGAATAGTGTTGACATTTCCCAATATAATTGTGGATTTGTCTATTTTTTCCTTGCAATTTTGTCAGTTTTTGCCTCATGTATTTTGAAACTGTATTAGGTGCATAACATTTTAGGATTGTTGTGTTCTCTTGACTAATTTACTGCTTTATCATTATGAAATAACCATCTTTCTCCTTGGCAATATTCTTTGCTCTGAAATCTACTTTGCCTGATATTATAGATACTCAGCTTTCTCTTCATTAGTGTTAGCACGGTATATCTTTTTCCATCCTTTTATTTTTAATCCATTTACATCTTCATATTTAAATGGATACCTTGTAGGCATATATAATTGGACCTTGCTTTTTTATTCATTTTGAAAATCTCTGACTTTTAATTAAAGTGTTTAGATCATTTACATTTAACATGATTATTTATATGATTGTGCTTTTTTTAAAATTTTTTTTATTTGTAAAATGATATATAAATACATATGCATATATGTGCATTTGTTTACATAAATGTTATTTGTTATATATATATATACATTTTATAAAGGTGTGATTGTGCTTAAATCTACCATTTTGCTATTTATTGACTCATCTCTTCTTTGTTCATTATTTCCTCTTTTTCTGTCTTGTTTTGATTAGTTGCAGTTTTAAAAAAAAAATCTTTGTCAGCTTATTAGCTGTAACTCTTGGGTTTATTGTATACATCTTTAATTTGCCACATTCAGATGACCTTATACCACTTCATGCATATTATAAGAATTTTACAATAGAATGCTTCCATTTCTTTCTTCTTGGCCTTTATACCATTATTGTCATTCATTTTACTTCTACATATATTATAAACACCAGAGTACATTACTTTTTTCTTTTCTTTTTTTTTGCTTTAAACAGTTGACTATTTTTTAAAGATATTCAAATACTGAGAATAAAGTCTTTATGCTTAACAATGTAGCCTTCACTTCTGGTGCTGTACATTCCTTTATGTAGCACCATGTTTCTATCTGCTATCATTTTCTTTTGGCTTGAATGGCTTCCTTTAATATTTCTTATTGTTCAGGTCTGTTGGTGATGAATTCTTTTAGCTTTTGCATGTATGAAAAAGTATTTATTTTCCCTTTGTTTTTTTTAAAGATTTATTTATTTATTTATTTATTTATTTATTTATTTATTTATTTATCCCCCCCTTGCTGCTTGTGTTTGCTGTGTCCATTTGCTGTGTTTTTTCTGTGTCTGCTTGTCTCCCCCTTGCTGTGAGGTCTTGCTGCATCAGCCCACCACGCCGCACAGGCCGGCCTGCTCTCACAAGGAGGCCCCAGGAAGCGAACCCGGGGCCTCCCATATGGTAAACGGGAGCTCTATCGATTGAGCCACACCCGCTTCCCCCTTTGTTTTTGAAAAATATTTTTTGTTGGGTAAAGAATTCTAGGGCTTTTCTCCCCCAGTACTTTAAAGATGTTGCTCCACTGTATTCTAGATTGCCCTGTTTCCAATGAGAAATCTGCTGTCATCCCTGCCTTTCTTCCTCTCTATATATTGTGCCTTTCTCTGGCTGCTTTTAAGATTTTCTCTTTATTGTTGGTTTTAAGAAGTTTGACATGATTTGGTCTAGTTTTCTTCATGTTTCTTGTGCTTGTGGTTCATTGAACCTCTTGTATCTATGGGTTTATAGTTTTCATCAAATTTTGAAAATATTTGGACATTATTGCTTCAAATACATTTTCTGCCTCTCCTTTCCATCAGGAATCCAATTACATTTATATTTGGCCCCTAGACATTGCCCAGAGTTCACTGATGCTCTGTTCTTTTTTTTTTTTTTGTTCCTTTTCATCTCCAAGTTTCAGTTTGGATAGTTTCTACTGATATGTCTTCAAATTCACTATTCTTGTTTTCAAAAAAATGTCTGCTCCTACAAAGAAATTTTAATATCACAAAATATTAAGGTTTTATTGTTAAATATAAAACGCATGCTACAAAATTTTATAAGTAGTATGGCCTTGAATATATCTAAAATGTGCCAGAAAGAATGTTAGAATAAAATATGTGAACATAAACAATGGATTTTACCTCATTGGTGGGATTATGGATTCTTATTTTCTTCTTTTACTTTTCTATAATTTCCAGAATTTTGCCAGTAAGTGTATATGACTTTCACAATTAAATACATAACTGAAATGATATAAAATGTCACCAGCATTGAGAGATCATGTATTGCTTATCAAATTAGTAAAGATTAAAAATAAAATACAAAATGGCCAGCATTAATGAGGATGCAATGAAAAGTTCACTCTTGTTCAATTCCCCAAGAATTGACAAGATTCTTGGGGAGGGGGTCATAGGGCCTTTCTTCAAGACACGTTGGCAACGGCCTTCTGGTGTAGATTGCTGATGCTTCTAAAGCTACGCTCAGCTTCATGCTGACTGTGTGTCTGCGTATGTGCACTTGGATCTATGTGCATATGGTCACAGACAGCTCCATGCAGCTTAATTTATTTGCAAACTGGGTCACTGTACTTGGTGTCTGGCACTATTTAAAGGAGTCCTGAGGTTAATGCCTCTTGTGCAAAAATTCTTTGGCTATTGTTCTTCTTTTTAAGGTTTAGCTATTTTTTGGAACATCTGCTTTTTCCATTCTCTTGTTAAAGTGAGACTCACCTGCATTTTATTCCCTATTTGCTCTGTACCAGTTTTTGCCTCGACTCTGTTCCCAAATAAGAGGTGGGACCCTGGGCAAGTCCATGTCCTTCTCTGGGCCTCCCTCCTGGAAACAGCCCTAGACCAGCGGTGCCCAGCCTTCAGCGTACGTCAGGATCTCCTGGAGGGCTTGCGATGGCAGGTGTCTGGGCCCTGCTCCTAGAGTTTCAGATCCAGTAGGCCTAGGATGGACCTTGCGTTTCTGGCAAGTTCCCAGGTAATGCTGAGGCTGCTGGCCCAGGGACCACACCTTGTAAACCACTGACCTGGACTGAGAAGATTACTATGATCCATGTGATAATAAATTTAAGACAGAGAGACACTTATATCTAAAGTGCACCTGTGGGAAGCGGGTGTGGCTCAATGGATAGAGCTCCCGTTTACCATATGGGAGGCTCCGGCTTTGCTTCCCGGGGCCTCCTTGTGAGGGTGGGGCGGCCCACGCGGCACGGTGGGCTGAAGCAGCAGGACCTCACAGCAAGGGGAAGATAAGCAGACACGGAGAAAACACACAGTGAATGGACACAGCAAGCACAAGCAGCAAGGGGGGGATAAATAAATAAATAAATGAATAAATCTTAAAAAAAAAAAAAATAAGTGCGCTTGTGAGGGGGAGGGTGGCGAAGGGATGAATTTTTGCATGTTTGCTTTATAAAAAATTCACACATTTCTAAAAGAAAGAAGGAAGAAAACATAATTCCTTGAAAACTCTCAGGAATTACATAGTTAGACAAACCCACATAAGCGCATCTCATTGTCTTCCAACTCTAGTGCTTGCCTATTTTTTAAAAGCTCCATTAGAAGCATATGGCTCTTTCAAGCCTAATCAGAGGTAAAGTAATCACTGCTCGCTTGGTTTCTAAGTACTATTTACACAGCAAGAAATACTCAGTCCTGACATTGGATTATTCTTCATAATTTATGTTGTTTGCCCTGAAATTAAACTCTTTTTGCATTCGGCTTTCACGGGACAGGGACACTGTCTTCTTCTAAACCAGATTAATTTTTATTTTTTTTCGCCCGTGTGACACAGTACGCCTGATAAAGAAACTGTTTCTTTCAGGTCTTTAATCTCTGAGAGCGAAAGTAGTATTTGCTGAAATAAAAGTACACCTTGGCAGAAATGCGATGCTAATCCTCTTAGTTTTAATGGTTTGGAAATGGTTGGAGTAAGAAGGTAAACATTGTCGCTGATTAATAGGAAGGAAGTCAATTGTCCATGTAGCTGCGGCTGTATGTCCTACTGTACAATAGCGCTCTATTTTCATAAACCCCAAACACAGTCCTTCTCCATTTTAATGTTCTTACTTGAAAAGTGATCTGCTCGCACCGTTTGGTTAGTAAGTGTGTGATTCCATTACCCCAAAAAGCAAGCCGTGCACATTTCAAATGGACGTCAGACAAATTCCACCGATAACTGGTGTCATATCAATGGCTTATCGGGTCCTTTTATTGAAAATAGTCGGATATAATGAGGTGCTTCACATTTAAAAGTCTTAAATCTTTGAAAGCTGCAGCCTAGATGGTTGCGATATTGGCTTATTAAGCTCACACTGGGAGAGAAGGCAGGAGTGGGTGGGGGGGTGCGGAAGGGAAGTGGGGGCTTTCCTTGCAGCAGGATTTAACCCCATGCTGGCCATGGGAGAGAGATGATGATGGCTGATAGCGGTTTCTGCCAGCCTCTTCCCGGGAAGGCTCTTTGAAAAACAGAACCTCACAGGGTCCCTCTGGTCCCCTCGTGGGAATTCTGCTGCCATTCTTGCCAGGACCATACCTTATCCTTTGCATGGTGACAAGCCCAAGGCTTGGGGACTTTTGGCAATTCTCCGTCCACTGAAATGAAGCACTGGAAAAGGAAGACACTTGACCTGCTTTCCCGTTCAATTAGGAGAGGAAACACTTCAGGATCTGGACAGGAGGGGATTTCACAAGGATGAGGCTCCGGCAGGCACAAAAGATGCTTTGACCTTTGTGATCTCATTTAACCTTCCTCAAGCTCCTGCCGTGAGGGTACCGGACCCTTTCGACAGGTGAAGAAAGTCAGCTTCCACAGGGATGAAGAAAATTGTCACCATATAAAATAGATCAGAGGTCCTCAAAGGATGGTCTCTGGACCAGCTGATCAGTGTCATCTGGGAATTCGAGCCCCACCCAGATCTACTAAATTAAAAGCTGGGAGTGGGCTCAGAATTCTGTTTACCAAACCTTCCAGGGGCTTCTGGGGCATCGTCATGTTTGAGAATCGCTGCTCTAGGGTCATAAGTATGGAATCCTCCTAAGGGGCCTCAGCAAGTGAGAAGCAGGACTTTTAATTGAGGGGTGGTGGAAACAGGAAGTGCCATGCATCCTTTTCCCCCAACCTCCTGACTTTTGGGGAGTACCTGGGAAACTGGGTTTTCCTGTCTTCACCTGTCAAACAAGGGTGGGGTCAAGGGCCCCATCCTGCTTGAATGGCCTGTGATTCTGAGTTGAGAGGCACTTCCTTCTTCACAGGCATGGAGACGAGCACAGAAAAGCTGGCCCGAGATTTTCCCCTTTCTCTGTCCACGCAATCGAGTGCTTTCCTAATTGAGAATGGCCCTCTTTTTGGTGGGTCCCAGGGAGACCCCCTGCTCTAAGGATGATGCAAGGGGCCCTGGCCATGGCCGTGTCACGTAGCACACTTTTTAGCAATGATTTTCACAATGCCCCGTGCACCTGGAACAAGGTTTGGATCATAACGGTGAATCCCAGTGAACCATGCCTGGCTGGAAGAGAAGAAGGACTTGTCTCCGTATATTCCCCAGGTGTCAACCCTGCCCACATCCCGACTGCTCCGCCCAGGCAGTTCCCACCCCAATCTCATCGAGCACTGAGGGGGCAACTCAGGGACCCAGACAGTCGGAACCACACCCAAACCCAAGAACAAGCTTGTGCTTCTCCGGGTGCTCACACAAGGTCTTCACTGCAGATAGAGAACAAGGAAAACTAGGTACAAGTGCTGGACTGGGTGTCCCCACTCTGCCATGTTCCAGCTTGGGGACCCTGGACCAGTTACAACTCCCCTGTTCTCTCATCACTGCTAATGGCCCCTGCACCCCCCAGCCGGCTCAGCAGTGATGTGAGGATTGAGCGAGTTCCTGGATGGCAAGGCCTTCGACAGGTAGGTAGAGATGGTCAAGCCACCCTAGAAGAGAGTCCCCAAGATGGGCCTCAAGACCCCAGTGAGAGAACAGGGAACCCCCAGCTCTGTGTGAAGTTTCCCAACAGAAACAACCCAGCTGTACACTTCAGCTGATGGGGGCAGTGGAAAAAGCAAGGCCTGGTCTGAGCCAAAAGCCAGGTGACCAGCCTGTCCCAGTGTTTCCAGGACATTTCCAGTTTGAGTACTGAGAGTCCCAGGCAAATCACGATCGGGTCACCTTAGCTCAAAGCCCCATCACATCCTTTACTCGCCCTGTAACGACCCTCACACACTTGGTCCTTTCGTCTGCAAAACGGAAATAGCAACAAGCAACGGGAGCAATAATAATAAATTAAGAGTAGGCACGCACCACACCCTGGCCATTCCCTCTGGAAGCCTCAGCTGAACTCCCTTCCCACCAGCTCCGGGAGCAGTGCTCCCCTCCCCAGAACTGGGCAGGCCCTCGTCAGGGCATCCAGCTCGCACAAGGGCAGGGCTCAGCCCCCTGCCTGTTTTCCACAGAGTTGGGAGCTCCTGGATGAAAAAGGGGCTGCATCTTATTCAGCTTTGTTTCCTCAGTGCCTATGGCAAGTGCTCTGTCAATGTCAGTTAAAATGCCCGTTACCAGCCCCTCCCATTGGGAAGGCCAACAACAGAAAGCTGTAATCTGGAAAACTCTTTCCAAGAGCCACCAGATTGCTGGCTCTTCCTCAGTGCACGCTGAGCATCCAGCAATGCACTGAGCGCTTTCCGCCGTCTATTTCGCTCAGTCCTCCCTGCCTCCGTGGGGAGCAGGCAGAGCTGTTACCTTCCCCTCCGTTTCACAGACCAGAAACCCGAGGCTTAGCGAGGTTAGTGACTTGCCCAGGTCATGTGGCTAGAAGGTTGGGGAGCCAGAATTCAAACCTAGGTGGTTTGCCTTCATCATGAGGATGACCCACTCAAGGAAAATGGGCCCAA
The DNA here is from genome assembly GCA_029593785.1 of Cabassous unicinctus. NCBI lineage: Eukaryota > Metazoa > Chordata > Mammalia > Cingulata > Chlamyphoridae > Cabassous > Cabassous unicinctus. The sequence continues at coordinate 10,132 of JAQZBX010050588.1, read as the reverse complement.
AGTACTTTTTAGGGTGCCTACAGATACCTGGGAAAGTCCCCCTGGTTCTCACATTGCCTCCCCGTCTCATCTTTAGTAAAAATGTGGTCTCTGAGCGCGACGGCTCCTCTCCAGCCCAACTTGCAGATCCAGGGATATGCCAGCCAGCCCAGGCTGGGCCCCGGATTTTGCATGCTGGATCCAGGGATTCCACAGTGACTCTTAGTTATACATCCAAATAGACCGCCCCGATTGGAGAGCATCAAGAGACCATTTTCACCACCTAATCAATAATCCTGCTATTGACTTGGTGTTCCCAGAGGACAGGTTTATAACTTTATCGAGCACTGTATGTGGGGGCAATTATAGAGATAATGGAAAATCATCGACAAATGGAGGCTTCTGCATTGCAAATTAACATCTGCTCCAAGTAAGAGAAAAATCGTGTTTTAGTTTCAGAATTTGAGGAAATGGAAATACCCCTAAGACGAAGCACATGATTTATGGTGTATTCCACCCCCAGCTCCAGCAGGGCCTCTCCACGCAGGCCTAGTCATTAACATGTAAAGGATGTGGCCCCTGGTGACCATGACAATCCCATATAATGCACTCATTGGCAGTGTGCGTCCTGTCGACTACGACCAAGTGCCCTCGGGGTGATTCCCTGGGTCCTGAAAGGACTGCTTCCAAAGTCTCCCCAGAATTGAGAGAGGGCAGCCTCAGGAGGCCTGGCCTCAGCCGCTGGAGGGGAGGTGGGGCCAAGCAGCCCCTTGTCAGTCCTCACCTGGACTGGGCAGTAGGAGGCAGGGGGTAGGGGATTGGCCCCGAGCGGCCCCAGGCCATTTGCTTCTGCTCTTAAACCAACTGCCCCCATTTAAAATGCAGAAAAGATTCTCTTTGCATTATGGAAACTTTGTGAGGATTAGATGAGCTAGTACCTTTGGGCCTTCAAGAGCTTCCCAGTCTCTTTTTACAGATCCATGTCCAGCCTTACAGCCCCCTTGTGTCTGGGCATCGTCCCAGATATTGTGCTCGTGCAAGAGAATGAAAAAAGGTTTCTGCTTTCACTCAACTTATCGTCTAGGGGAAGCAATAGCCATATAGAGGGGACAATTATAGACATATAATTCCTGAGAGTGATAAGCACTCTGAATAAAATACACAGGAGAAGTGGGTAGAGGTGACGGCCTGGCTGGGGTCAGACAGGGGCTTAGCTGACATTTCTCTGGAAGTGGGTTTTAAGCAGAGACTGGCAGCTGTAGGGGAGTGAGCCACAGCATTTACGGAGAGAAGGGCATCCCAGGCAAAAGGAAGAGCAAGGGCAGAGGCTCTGCTGTGGAAATGAGCCGCCCGGGCATGTTCCAGGACAGCAAGGAGGCTGGGGAAGCACCCTCAGCAGGGGGAGAGGAAGAAGAGGTGTGAGAGACGCCGGGCCGATCCTGCAGGCCACGGGGAAATGGGACTGTGATCTGAAGTGCGTCGGGACTGGGACGCAGCTGGGGGAAGGTTTTGAGCTGATTTGGGCTTTTTAAGGTCATCCTGGCTGCTGTGCAGATCCAGGGGCGCATCTGCCTCCCTCCTCTTTGTTTGCTTGGTAACGGCTGCATCCACCGTTTGAGGGGCACCTCCTTGGTGCCCGGCACGGCGTACAGAGCTGAGTGCCCCATTCTGTCAAGTCTTCCCAAGAGCTCTAAGCAGGGTGTGACCTAAAGCTTCCCGCTTTCAGGGATGAGGTGCAGAGACACAGCTGGGAGGTGGTGGCAGAGCCAGATCCCAGGCTGTGTGACCCCAAAGCTGTTCTACCACCCACACTCTCACCAGAAGACCCCGTGCTGCGTGTGCCCTTGTCCCATGACAAGGCGGAGTGCAGCCAGCACCCAGGTGTCACCTTTGCGGCCTTTGGGCCTCTCTGCAGCTCCCCACCTTTGCCATCATTTTGCCCTTCAAGCCCCCCAGGACCCACGGGCTGGCAGAGCCAGGCAGCCTGGTCTGGGCAGCCTCTGTTTCGGTTGTGTAGGTGGACGAAGGCCAGGACACTTACAGCTGCATGAGGAGGCACTGAGGGGGTGTCACTTAGAATTCCTTTGGGAGGAGCACAGTCCTTGCAGAAGAATGACCAGAGGCAAGCAAGGCTCTCACAGTGGAACCAGGTGAGGACTGGTAGGTGGGGTTCTTGGACCCTTGAGTGGCCCTCTGGGGAGGGACCTTGGGAGCCTCGTGTCAGTGTTTGCAGGCAGAGACCAAGGCCCAGGGAGGGAACGGACTGCAGAGCTGTCGGTGAGGATGCGGTCAGGGCTGCAGCCAACCCCTCCTCATCTTCGGGGGCCACTGGCTCTGCCCCACTTCACTGCACACCCAGCAAAAGAGAAAAGAGGACCTGGGTTTCCAAAGGCCACACCTCCCATCCTGGAAGATACAGCAGCACAGAAGAGTCCAGAAGACCTGCCCCATTGAGGCCCAGGAGAACCAGAAAGGACCTCCTATACTAGAATTGTAGAAGCCAGTATGGGGCAGATGCATTCCAGGAATCCAGATCTCTCCATGACAATTCCTGAAAGGTCACAGTTTCCTAGATCAGCCTTGTCGGTTTTATAGAGGCCCACAAAAACCCAGAGATAGCTCCAATTCTACACCCCTTTCAGTGTCCGTGCTTGTTGCTATATGATTTGGCAGTTTCTCCCCCTAAAGAGGTAGAGCCTATTTCCCTACCCCAGAATATGGGCTGACCTTGTGAATTGCTTGACCAAAAATGTGTGGCAGATATGATGTGCATAAGTTCTGAGCCTAGTTTTCAAGGGAGCATCCATATTTCTCTTTGATCTCTCTTGCACTGCTCATGTGCCATGGTTGCCCCAGAAGAGGCCAGCCTAGACCAGTCAACAGCCAGTGACTCTCAGATTCATGATGAACCTCAGCCCAAATCAGCAGAGCCCAGCCAACCCTCAGCCTTGATGTGAGCTATGATAATAAATGATTGTTGTTTTAAGCCACTGAATTTTGAGGTTGCTTGTTACACAGCAATAGCTAGCCGATGCACTCTGTGAACTCACCTACCCCCATCCCGCATCTAGTACTAGTTTCAGGGCCTGAAAAATATGAGTCATGCTACCAACAACCTTCTAAGTCTCATCTTCATCATTATTGTCATCATAATCTTGTTGTAACCACCATATATTGAGAATCAGTTTCATTTTTTTTTCTGTCTCTAGCACTTTACTGGTCACCTCTAGGCCTGTGCCCCGCTGGGTGTATCCAGGCAGGGGGGTCACCATTTATCAGCAACCAGATGGGGGTGTGAGAAGATCTGGTCCCAGGCCTCTAGACATTTTACATGCAAATTGTGACCATCCCAACCACACTCCAAGGCAGGTGTTATTCATTTGATGGCCGATGAAGGTGAGATTTAATTAATTTGCCTGAGGTCACACAGATAAAAAGTGGCAGGATCAGGATTCAGACCCGCCCCCATCTGACTCACGCCAAGGACGCATCTGCATGAACGGTGCATTCAGGGATCACTGTGGAATCCATCTGCCACCCCCCAAGCTTCCTCCTGGCCTTGACTCAGAGACCAGAGAGCAAAGCATGCAGAAGTCCCTATGCGATGAGAGTCAGCACACCTTACTCGAAAAGTATAAATAAAATTCTTAGTACCTCCAGGGGGACAAGCCCACTCCCCTCCAGCCTCTGACCAGAAGGGCTGCCCAAGACCTCTCAGGGGAGTCTTGTGTGAACCGACTCCTTCCTGGGAGCCGTTCTGATTCAAAATCCAGGCCTGAGCTGGGAACTGTTCCCCTCCAGTGACTCGGAGCCTCCGAGAGGAGGCTGTGCTTAGTCTGGTTAACCTAATGTGCACGATAAAATTTTTTATTAAAAAGGGAAGAAGAAAGTGGAGGAAATGGCAATTGGCCATGGAAGGGCATTATTTTTTATTGGAATTAGAATCCCTTTATTTAAAAAAATATATAAACCCTCAATTTTCTCTCTATCACTTGGCTTAGCAGCCCGTGGAAAGCTTCCGAGAGCAATTTCAATGTTGGCGGAGAGAACGGCTCTGGATTTGCTTGCTTTCCCTGGACTTCCGTTAGGAGAATTGAAGTCGCAGCCACACCACACTATTGAACGCCAAGGATCCTGCCGGGCAAATGTCTCAGAACAATCCTAACACCAAGGCCTCTCCTTAGGGCATTGAGGCTGCATCTTTAAACCTGGTCCTAAGAATGGATGCAAACATTTGCCTCTGCATTTTTGTCAGATGTGCTTCGTGGGTCTTTTTGCCGGGGCCTGCTGGATTTTGTTTTAAAAAACAGATTTCCAGAGGTTTAGATAGAAAAGTAAAAATTATCGTGCCTAGGAAAAGGCAGCTGACTCATGTATGTGTAAATGATGGCCTGCTCTGCTTTACTGAATATTCTGATTATCTGAGAGCCGCAGGTGTCCCAGGTGTGCGTTATCCATGGGTTCGGAGCTCCCCACCTGCCGGGGGCTCTTTCTGGACTGGGGGCTTTGCACCGCTCCTGTGTCGATTCATTTAATCCTCACGAGCCCTTCGAGTGAGGTTCCAGTAAATCTCTATTTTGCAGATGTGGAAATTGAGACTGAGCCAGGTTAAGTAACTTAAGTTCAGTCAATAAACATTTACTGAGCACCTACATGTGTCAGGTGCTGTCCTGGGCACCAGGGATACTGCAGGGAACGAAACGGACAAAGCAAACTTGCTGACGATTGCAGAGCTGTGCAGGGCCAGGAGGTAAACTCCTGACTGACGCCGAGTGGAGCACTTTGAATGAAGTGAAGGGGCACTGTCAGAACTGGCAAAGTGCACCCGGAGTTCAGCACCGACCCGCCTCACATCGCAATTGTTTTGAACAAGATTTCAAAGGAGTAAAAGTAATAAAAATAGCATCTGACATTTGTCAAATGCTAACCATGGACCTGGGAAGCTTCACAGCCTTTTCACATCTCATGCTTTCAGCAAGCCCAAGAGAGAGGCGCGATTTGCCGTGCCCACTTAGCAGAGGAGGAAACTGGGCTTGGAGAGGTGATGTCATTTGCCTGGAGTGGCTCAGTGGGCAAGGGTAGAACCCGGCTTGGCCCAGAGCCGGTGCCACGCTTGCTGCCACCCCTGCGGTGCCTCCTGCGTGAGCACCCCTCCCAGGTCCAGCGTCCCTGCGCCTGCTTCTGTGCCTTGAATCTGTTTGGGACTGCAGTTGGGACGACTCACCCAGGGGCTGTCATCCTGTATCCCCCAGAGGACAGCTAGTGAGGAAACGGAGGAAAGGAGGGTGGTAGCTCCACCCCTTAATCATTTACCAATGCTAAACCCCCTTCTCTTCCCGCTGGGCAAGTGGCCTCCACATTTACTCCGAAGGCTGGTGAAGAAGCCCCCATGCCCACCTGCTTTGGCCCAGCCAGCTCAGTGACTTAAACTGTCCTTGCTTCAGCCAACATCCACCGGGAATGAGCAGTTTGCCGAGCGCAGTGCCAGCTAGGGCCTGGGGCAGGGAGCAGCAGGCGTTTGTCGACAGGCACCAGGTTTGAGTTGCTGGAGCCCAGGGTGCAGGGGAGGGTGGGAGAGGCAGGAGAATGGCAGGGGTGGGCTCGGGCTGGACTGAGCCTCAGAGTGTGAGTGAAACGCTCAGGCTTTTGGAGCTCTGTGCCCTTGTCAAGAGGAGGACGTGTCCCAGGCCTGAGCTGGCAACAGGTTCCAAAAGGCACAGCTGACAAGTCTTGCCCTTAGAGCAGCTGCTTTGAGGGAGAAGGGAAACAGAGGGAGAAGACCTGGCTTGTCTTCCGGGGCTGAAAAGATTTGCAGCCCTGGTAGAGTCGGTGGAGCCACTGGCGCCTCAGGCCACTCATAAGCCGCTGAGAACAGCCTAAACTTCACAATCCTCTGAAGGTTTCACCACCTGCAGGCCACTGGAACGCGGCGAGGACCTTTTGGAGAGCACCTTGTATAAACAGGGCCCGGGACACGCCGACTCTCTGCCCTACAACAATTACTCTCTGTTGTGGGGGGGGTTGGACCTACCCCGCGCTTCCCATTCAGTCGGAGCCAGCAGGAGTTAAGTTTCCCGACGCGTCAGAGCGCCATTATCCGGGGTTAGCGGGCCAAGCTGCCGCAGCCTGGCCGCGCAGGTGTGTGCACTTGACACTCCCCAGCCGGGCCGTGGTGCAGGGGTCTGCGCCGTGACCCGCCCCGCCGCCTGGCCCGGGCTCGCGGAGGGCCTGCGCTCGAGGGTTTGGGAGGTGAGCGGGCACCGCGCCTTTGCCCGGGCAGGGGCTCCAGTGGACCCTGGCGTCTCTGTCCGCCTGGCCCATCCCGCCTCCCTTGCTGTCTGGTCAGTGTTGTCCTGCCAACCCGGTGTCTGACCCCCGCTGGGCCGACGGCAGCTCCCCTGGGCCTGGCAGTGCCCCAGGGAGGACACAGGACCCCAGCCCCCACCTTCAGGAGCCTTGGGGGTTGTGCCCCTTCTGTGAACCTCGGGCGACCCAGTGTCCTTCCAATGTCTGCCTGAAGTTGCCACCGGGAGACGCAACTGAAGCAGAACATTTGGGGGCAATGACCTTCACCACGGTGTGTCTTTCATCCGTATCCACGGGACCAGGCGGTGAATTTTGGGCTGGTCCTTGAAGGATAAAGCAGGTGTGAGGCGGGGAGCAGGGCAGGGAGAGGCCGCCGTCAGCGGGGAGGGGCCCGGGCTGCAGCCCCTCCGCCCTCGGGGCCTCGGGCCGTCTGTGCAGACTCTCGTGGATGGAACCCCGCTGGGGAAGTAGGGGCCCATGGGGGGCCAGGCGCTCACAGCCGGACCAGTTACCTGCCAGGCCAACGCCTGCACCTCAAAGGAAGCCTCCCATTCTAGGCTGAGATTTGGGGTGCGCTGAGAGACCGGGGGTGCCGCCGTAGGCCCGGGTCTGCCCTGCCCCACCCACCAGCCACCTTCCCCAGGGCGGCCCCACGTGGGCTGGCCGGGCTGGGACCACATGCCCCATCAGGCCACACGGCCTTCCAGTGGGCGTAGGAAAGGCTTGTAGACACGACTCAGGGTCACAGAGGCCAGCGCCACCTGCGTCACAGAGGCCCCTGCCATGGGGTCATCCATTCACGGCCGGGTACTTAGCAAGCTGGCTCTGGGCAAGTACCCAGGAGGGTGGGCCTAGATCAGACATCATCCCGTCCATCGTCGTGGCCCCCAAGGCTGGTGAGAACCACAAAAGAAAGCTTAATCACAAATGGGGACAAGTGCTGGGAAGGAAAGGGACAGGGTCCAAGAGTAGAGAAAAAATAGGGGATGAGGCGGAGTTAGCTCTTGGTTGGGGAGGGCAGCCCTGAAGACGGTGGGCTTTTCATCTGGGACCAGGGACAAGGACAAGGCCGAGGAGGCAGAGCGTGTAAAGGGCGCACAGTAGAGGAGGGGGTGTCACAGGGATGTGCTCAGCACGTGCCAGGCCTTCCAGGGTGGGGGGAGGAAGCCTGGGGAGTCGGGCATGGCCAGAAAGGCCGGGAGTGGAGACGAGGCCCTGATTCCACAGGGAGGCAGAGGCCCAAAGCTGCCTCGGTTTACCCAGGAAGACGTCCATGGGTCCACTGAAGTCAGCGGGGAAAGAAGCCGGGGCTGGGGCCACGCCTGGAGTCCAAATTCCAGTTAGAGCCCCAGCTCGCAAGACTCACCCACAAAGTCCAGGCGGATGAAAGAGTTAAAGTAACAGGATGAATCCCCAAGACTGGAGGAAGGAAACACGGGGTGCCCCAGGGGCCAGGGTGAGGCTGAGCTGGGCTTTAAGGGCAAGAGCCTCAGACAGACAAGGACGCGCAGGAAAGAAGCACCACCTATCCAGGCATCCTCAGCTGCGGGGCCGAGGGCGGGCAGAAGGGAAGGGAAGGAGGAGAAGATAGGGGGTCTCTGGGCCTGCAGGGGTCCCACTGCCCTCCCCATCCCTCACCACGGCCACAGGAAAGCCACCCAGCTCCCCAGCCCAATCCCAGCCTCCCCGGCCGCCCCTGGAACAAAAGGCCTCGGTGTGGACAATGGGCCCTTTCTCCAGACTCCCTCCTGGGCCCGGGCACAATCGCTGATTCATAAACCAGGCAGCAGCCCACGATGCCTGCTTTGGGTTCAGCTCAGAGGGACGGGCTGACAGAGGGCTGCCAGCGCGAGTGTCTTTGGCGATGAAAGGCTGCCCCCTGGTGTCTAAGGGGGCGCTGCATACCTCCGGCTGCAGAGCCCCCCGCAGGACCAGGGTGATCAGGGGGTGACCTTAGAAATCATCTCTTTGCACAGAGACACCCAGGGAGTCGGCTCAGGTCGTTTCCTTCACTATGAGGCGGGGGTCAGAGGTGGTGGGGAGGGAAGAACTTCTCTCACCTGAGCAGAGCTGCCCTGTGCTGGCCTGGCTCCTGCTGGTTTCCTTCCCAATTCCAGGTGCCCTGACCAAGCTTGACATCGGCATGGAGGGAGGACTTGCACCGCGGAAAGCAGCAAACATAACGTCTCAGGACCCTCTCCCCCTCCCTGGTGCAGAGCTGGGTCTTCACCACTGCCCAGGGACTTACCTGAGCTCTTGACATGTCATCTCACTGAGCCTCAGTTTCTGTATCTATAAAATAGGGATTCTTCAATCCAACAAACATTTGAGTGTCTCCCCTGTGCCAGGCATAATCTTAGGTGTTGGGATACAACATGAACGAGATAAAAGTCCTTACCCTCTTGGGGCTTGTATTCTAGTGGGGAGACAGAAAATAAGCAAGAGAAACATAATATGTCACATCATGATCCATGCAATGATGACAATAAGGCAAGGTCAAAAGAGAGGGACGAAGATTAAATCTGAGATGGAGGACGGGGATCAGGGAAGACTTGTCTGAGGAGGGGGCATTTGATCAGGTGATGGAACGAAGTGAAGGGAGCCGCGGAGTGGGGCTGCTGGGGGAGTGATCATTCCACCCGAGGGAACGGCGCATGCTGGAGACTGGATGTGTGGGACAAGGCCACCGTGACCCCCGTGCTGTAACTGAGGTGTGTGTGTGTGTGTGTGTGTGTGTGTGTGTGGCGGGGCGAACCCACAGGTGTAGGTGGAGGGGCAGCACACCACAAGGAGCACCATTTTATTTTCAGAGTGGGGGAGCCTCAGGGAGTCTTGCAGAGGGAAGTGATGTGACCTGACAGCATCTGAAAGGATCCTTCTCAGATCTTTGTGGACAAAAGACTGGAGGGCATGGGTGGGGCTTGGGTCAGGAGGCCAGGGAGCTATTGGGCCCTCCTGCTTCTCCTGCCTCCACCTGGGAGGTCACGCGAGCCAGTGAGACAGCACATGGTGGTTATGTGGCATGTGGGTTGAGAGCATAAAAGGGCACCTTGCCTCTTCAGGTGTGCCCAGAAGCCCTCGTCCCAACCCTCCTGATTGTCCACTAGACTTTACCCTCTACCAGGCGTGGTTTTGTGGGTATTTAAACATTTATGTCCATATGTGCCATTTCCCCCATTTAATTGGTGAAGTTTAGAGAGGCTGGGGTCCTGCTCAGGGACCCAGCAGTGGGGTGTGTCTGTGCAGGGGCTGGCTCTGAGGGACCTGGCCTGTCTGGAGTCCCTCGTGCCCCCTAATCAGCCCTCTGATTAGGGCCCTCGCCCTCTGTCCTTTCCTACCTCTCTGCTCACTCTTGCTGGGCCTCAGGACCTCCTCCTGGGCTCATTCTCACCAGCATGTCAGGCAGACTGCAAGAGCTTTACCTGGGTCACCACAACCATTCCTCACGAGAACCCCAGGAAGAAGCTTTGGTTGTCGGCCCCATGCAGGACAAATGACATAATTTGTGGAGCGTGGTGCAAAATGAAAAGGTGAGGCCCCTTGTTCAAAATCTATTAAGAATTTCCAGACAGTAAAGCATTCAACATAGCACGGGGTCCTTCCAAGTCTCGTTTCATAGATGAGGAAACCGAGGCTCAGAGAGGTGAAGTACGACCCTGAGGTCTCCCAGTTTGGACACAGGGGAGGTGGGATTTGCACTCTTTATGACAACCCCATGCAATGCTGGTTGACTTTGGTGGAATCAAATTAGCAAAAACAGAAACTAAGCGAAAATCGTAAACACCTCTCATGTGTGCTCGTAATTTGGGACTTTCACATTCCTAATCCTCTCACAACCTCTCAATGG